>CM038676.1:658582384-658729030 GCA_021605205.1 Aegilops longissima
GTTGGAAATATGCCCTAGAGACAATAATAAATTAGTTATTATTATATTTCCTTATTCATGATAATCGTTTATTATCCATGCTATAATTGTGTTGATAGGAAACTCATATACATGTGTGGATACATAGACAACACCATGTCCCTAGTAAGCCTCTAGTTGACTAGCTCGTTGATCAATAGATGGTTACGGTTTCCTGACCATGGACATTGGATGTCATTGATAACGGGATCACATCATTAGTAGAATGATGTGATGGACAAGACCCAATCCTAAGCCTAGCACAAAGATCCTAGTTTGTATGCTAAAACTTTTCTAATGTCAAGTATCTTTTCCTTAGACCATGAGATTGTGCAACTCCCGGATACCGTAGGAATGCTTTGGGTGTACCAAACGTCACAACGTAACTGGGTGGCTATAAAGGTGCACTACAGGTATCTCCGAAAGTGTCTGTTGGGTTGGCACGAATCGAGACTGGGATTTGTCACTTCGTGTCAACGGAGAGGTATCTCTAGGCCCACTCGGTAGGACATCATCATAATGTGCACAATGTGACCAAGGGGTTGATCACGGATGATGTGTTACGAACGAGTAAAGAGACTTGCCAAGAACGAGATTGAACAAGGTATCGGGATACCGACGATCGAATCTCGGGCAAGTGCAATACCGCTAGACAAAGGGAATTGTATACGGGATCGATTGAGTCCTTGACATCGTGGTTCATCCGATGAGATCATCGTGGAACATGTGGGAACCAACATGGGTATCCAGATCCGCTGTTGGTTATTGACCGGAGAACGCCTCGGTCATGTTCGCATGGTTCCCGAACCCGTAGGGTCTACACTTAAGGTTCGGTGACGCTAGGGTTATAGGGATTAGATATACGTGGTTACCGAATGTTGTTCGAGTCCGGATGAGATCCCGGACGTCACGAGGAGTTCGGAATGGTCCGGAGGTAAAGATTGATATATTGGACGAAGGGTTTTGGAGTCCGGAAGTGTTCCAGAGGTACTGGGTGATGACCAACATGACCGAAAGGTGTTTCGGGAGCCCCGGCACGTGTTGGGGGGCTTCATGGGCCAAGGGAAGGGGGCAAACAGCCCACTAAGGGGTTGTCGCGCCTCACCTATTCCCACGTGACCAGGGGTTTGGGGCGCCCATCTAGGGTTCCCACCTCCGGCTTGGGGCCAAGTCACCCAAGGGGAGATCCCATCTGCCTGGCGCCGCCCCTAGGGAAACCCTAGGGTGCCTCCCTCCCTTTTCCCCTATATATAGTGGAGGTTTTGGGGCTGCCTAACACACGAGAACATCTCCTCTTGGCGCAGCCCTACCTCTCTCCTCCTCGTCTCTCGTAGTGCTTGGCGAAGCCTGCTGAGTATCACGCTCCTCCACCACCACCACGCCGTCGTCTTGCTGCTGGACTGAGTCTTCCCAACCTCTCCCTCTCTCCTTGCTGGATCAAGGCATGGGAGACGCCACCGTTCGTGCACGTGTGTTGAACGCGGAGGTGCCGTCCGTTCGGCGCTAGGATCATCGGTGATTTGGATCACGACGAGTACGACTCCATCAACCCCGTTCACTTGAACGCTTCCGCTTAGCGATCTACAAGGGTATGTAGATGCACTCTCCTTCCCCTCGTTGCTGGTTTCTCCATAGATAGATCTTGGTGACACGTAGGAAAACTTTGAATTTCTGCTACGTTCCCCAACAGTGGCATCATGAGCTAGGTCTATTGCGTAGATTCTTTGCACGAGTAGAACACAAAGTAGTTGTGGGCGTTGATTTTGTTCAATATGCTTACCGTTACTATTCCAATCTTGTTTCGATGGTATTGTGGGATGAAGCGGCCCGGACCGACCTTACACGCATTTCGTGAGACAGGTTCCATCGACCGACATGCACTTGGTGCATAAGGTGGCTAGCGGGTGCCGCCTCTCCACTTTAGTCGGAACGGATTCGATGAAAAGGGTCCTTATGAAGGGTAAATAGCAATTGGCATATCACGTTGTGGTGTTGCGTAGGTAAGAAACGTTTTGCTAGAAACCCATAGCAGCCACGTAAAACATGCAAACAACAATTAGAGGACGCCTAACTTGTTTTTGCAGGGTATGCTATGTGATGTGATATGGCCAAGAAGAATGTGATGAATGATATGTGATGTATGAGATTGATCATGTTCTTGTAATAGGATTCACGACTTGCATGTCGATGAGTATGACAACGGCAGGAGCCATAGGAGTTGTCTTTATTTATTGTATGACCTGCGTGTCATTAAACAATGCCATGTAATTACTTTACTTTATTGCTAACCGTAGCCATAGTAGTAGAAGTAATAGTTGGCGAGACAACTTCATGAAGACACGATGATGGAGATCATGATGATGGAGATCATGGTGTCATGCCGGTGACGATGATGATCATGGAGCCCGAAGATGGAGATCAATGGAGCTATATGATATTGGCCATATCATGTCACTACTATATAATTGCATGTGATGTTTATTATGTTTATGCATCTTGTTTACTTAGAACGACGGTAGTAAATAAGATGATCCTTACAACAATTTCAAGAAGTGTTCTCCCTAACTGCGTGCACCGCTGCTAAAGTTCGTCGCTTCTAAGCACCACGTGATGATCGGGTGTGATGGATTCTTACGCTCACATACAACGGGTGTAAGACAGATTTACACACGCGAAACACTTAGGGTTAACTTGACGAGCCTAGCATGTACAGACATGGCCTCGGAACACAGAGACCGAAAGGTCGAGCATGAGTCGTATAGTAGATACGATCAACATGAAGATGTTCACCGATGATGACTAGTCCGTCTCACGTGATGATCGGACACGGCCTAGTTGACTCGGATCATGTAATCACTTAGATGACTAGAGGGATGTCTATCTGAGTGGGAGTTCATAAGATGAACTTAATTATCCTGAACATAGTCAAAAGATCTTTGCAAATATGTCGTAAGCTCGCGCTTTCGTTCCACTGTTTAGATATATTCCTAGAGAAAATATAGTTGAAAGTTGACAGTAGCGATTATGCGGACAGAAGAAAGCTTATGTCCTTAATGTACCGCTCAGTGTGTTGAACCCCAAACATCGTTTGTGGATGTTGCGAACATCGGACATACACATTTTGATAACTACGTGATAGTTCAGTTAAACGGTTTAGAGTTGAGGCACCAAAGACGTTTTCGAAACGTCGCGGAACATATGAGATGTTTCGAGGACTGAAATTGGGATTTCAGGCTCGTGCCCGCGTTAAGAGGTATAAGACCTCCGACGATTTTCTTAGCCTACAAACTAAGGGAGAAAAGCTCAATCGTTGAGCTTGTGCTCAGATTGTCTGAGTGCAACAATCACTTGAATCGAGTGGGAGTTGATCTTCCAGATGAGATAGTGATGTTTCTCCAAAGTCATTTCCACCAAGCTGTTAGAGCTTCATGATGAACTATAACATATCAGGGATAGATATGATGATCCTTGAGGTATCGCGATGTTTGACACCGCGAAAGTAGAAATCAAGAAGGAGCATCAATTGTTGATGGTTGGTGAAACCACTAGTTTCAAGAAGGGCAAGAAGGGACACTTCATGAAACGGCAAATCAGTTGCTGCTCCAGTGAAGAAACCCAAGGTTGAACCCAAACCCGAGACTAAGTGCTTCTGTAATAAGGGGAACAGCCACTGGAGCAGAATTACCCTAGATACTTGGTAGATAAGAAGGCTGGCAAGGTCGATAGAAGTATATTGGATATACATTATGTTAATGTGTACTTTACTAGTACTCCTAGCAGCACCATGGTATTAGATACTGGTTCGGTTGCTAAGTGTTAGTAACTCGAAACAAAAGCTACGGAATAAACGGAGACTAGCTAAAGGTGAGCCGACGATATGTGTTGGAAGTGTTTTCAAGTTTGATGTGATCAAACATCGCACGCTCCCTCTACCATCAAGATTAGTATTAAACCAGAATAATTGTCATTTGGTGTTTGCGTTGAGCATAGACATGATTGGATTATGTCTATCGCAATACGGTTATTCATTTAAGGAGAATAATGGTTACTCTATTTATTTGAATAACACCTTCAATGGTCTTGCACCTAAAGGAATGGTTTATTGAATCTCGATCGTAGGGATACACATTTTCATGCCAAAATATAAGATAGTAATGATAGTACCACTTACTTGTGGCACTGCCATGTAAGTCATATTGGTATAAAACGCATGAAGAAGCTCCATGTTGATGGATCTTTGGACTCACTCATTTTTGAAAAGTTTGAGACATGCGAACCATGTCTATTGGTGTATACGCATGAAGAAACTCCATGCAGATGGATCGTTTGGACTCACTTGATTTTGAATCACTTGAGATATGCAAATCATACCACATGGGCAAGATGACTAAAAGCCTCGTTTTTCAGTGAAATGGAACAAGATAGCAACTTGTTGGAAGTAACACATTTTGATGTGTGCAGTCCAATGAGTGCTGAGGCATGCAGTGAATATCGTTATGTTCTTACTTCACAGATGATTCGAGTAGATGTTGAGTATATTTACTTGATGAACACAAGTCTGAATTATTGAATGGTTCAAGTAATTTCAGAGTGAAGTTGAAGATCATCGTCACAAGAGGATAAAATGTCTATGATATGATCATAGAGATGAGTATCTGAGTTACGAGCTTTGGCACGCTATTAAGACATTGTGGAAATTGTTTCACAATTAATACCGCTGAACACCATAGTGTGATGGTGTGTCGAACATCATAGTTGCACCCTATTGGATATGGTGCGTACCATGATGTCTCTTATCGAATTACCACTATCGTTCATGGGTTAGGCATTAGAGACAACCACATTCACTTTAAATAGGGCACCACGTAATTCCGTTGAGATGACACCGTATGAACTATGGTTTAGAGAAACCTAAGCTGTCATTTCTTAAAGGTTTGGGGCTGCGACGCTTATGTGAAAAGTTTCAGGTTAATAAGCTCGAACCCAAAGCGGATAAAATACATCTTCATAGGACACCCAAAACAGTTGGGTATACCTCCTAATTCAGATCCGAAAGCAATAGGGATTGTTTCTTGAATCGGGTCCTTTCTCGAGGAAAAGTTTGTCTTGAAAAGTTGAGTGGGAGGATGGTGGAGACTTGATATGGTTATTGAACCATCACTACAACTAGTGTGTAGCAGGGCACACGAAGTTGTTCCTGTGGCACCTACACCAATTTAAGTAGAAGCTTATGATAGTGATCATGAAGTTTCCGATCAAGTCACTACCGTACCTCGTAGGTTGACAAGGATGCGTACTGCTTCAGAGTGGTACAGTAATCCTGTCTTGAATGTCATGTTGCTAGACAACGATGAACCTACGAGCTATGGAGAAGCGATGGTGGGCCCAAATTCCGACAAATGGTTAGAAGCCATGAAATTCGAGATAGGATCCATGTATCAGAACAAAGCATGGACTTTGGTGGACTTGCCTGATGATCGGCAAGCCATTGAGATGAATGGATCTTTAAGAAGAAGACGGACGTGGACGGTAATATCACCGTCTATGAAGCTCGACTTGTGGCGAAGAGTTTTTCACAAGTTCAAGGAGTTGACTACGATGAGATTTTCTCATCCATAGCGATGCTTAAGTCCGTCGGAATCATGTTAGCATTAGCTGCATTTATGAAATCTGGCAGATGGAGGTCAAAACGAGTTTCCTTACCAGTCTTCGTAAGGAAAGGTTGTATGTGATATAATCAGAAAGTTTTTGTCGATCCTAAGGATGCTAAAAGGTATGCTGGCTCCAGCGATCCTTCTAAGGACTGGAGTAACCATCTCGGAGTTGGAATGTGCGCTTTGATGAGATGATCAAAGATTTTGGGTTTATACAAAGTTTATGAGAAACTTGTATTTCCAAAGAAGTGAGTGGGAGCACTATAGAGTTTCTGATAAGTATATGTTGTAAACATATTGTTGATCAGAAATGATGTAGAATTTCTAGAAAGCATATAGGGTTATTTGAAAAAATATCAATGGAAAACCTAGATTAGGCTACTTGAACAATAAGCGTCAAGATCTATAAGATAGATCAAAATGCTTAATAATACTTTCAAATGAGCACATACCTTGACATGATCTTGAAGGTGTTCAAGATGGATCAGTCAAAGAAGGAGTTCTTGCCTGAGTTGTAAGGTATGAATTAAGAGTTAAAGCTCGACCACGGCAGAAGAGAGAGAAAGGACGAAGGTCGTCTCCTATACTTCAGACATAGGCACTATAGTATGCTATGCTGTGTACCGCACCGGAAGTGCGCCTTGCCATGAGTCAGTCAAGGGGTACAAGAATGATCCAGGAATGGATCATTGGACAGCGGTCAAAATTGTCCTTGGAGTAAATAAGGACATGTTTCTCGATTATGGAGGTGATAAAGAGTTCGGCATAAAGGGTTACGTCGGTGCAAGCTTTAACACCTATCCGAGTGACTCTGAGTAGCAAACCGGATACGTATAGTGGAGCAACCATTTGGAATAGCTTCAAGTGGAGCGTGGAAGCAACATATACAATATGACATAGAGAATTGCGAAGTACATACGGATCTGAATGTTACGCACCGCTGACTAAAACCTCTCTCACAAGCAAAACATGATCAAACCCCGTAACTCATTGAGTCTTAATCACATGATGATGTGAACTAGTTTAATGACACTAGTAAACTCTTTGGATGTTGGTCACATGGCGATGTGACCTGTGAGTGTTAATCACATGGCGATGTGAACTAGATTATTGACTCTAGTGCAAGTGGGAGACTGTTGGAAATATGCCCTAGAGACAATAATAAATTAGTTATTATTATATTTCCTTGTTCATGATAATCGTTTATTATCCATGCTATAATTGTGTTGATAGGAAACTCATATACATGTGTGGATACATAGACAACACCATGTCCCTAGTAAGCCTCTAGTTGACTAGCTCGTTGATCAATAGATGGTTACGGTTTCCTGACCATGGACATTGGATGTCATTGATAACGGATCACATCATTAGTAGAATGATGTGATGGACAAGACCCAATCCTAAGCCTAGCACAAAGATCGTAGTTCGTATGCTAAAGCTTTTCTAATGTCAAGTATCTTTTCCTTAGACCATGAGATTGTGCAACTCCGGATACCGTAGGAATGCTTTGGGTGTACCAAACGTCCCAACGTAATCGGGTGGCTATAAAGGTGCACTACAGGTATCTCCGAAAGTGTCATTGGGTTGGCACGAATCGAGATCGGATTTGTCACTCCGTGTCAACGGAGAGGTATCTCTGGGCCCACTCGGTAGGACATCATCATATTGTGCACAATGTGACCAAGGGGTTGATCACGGGATGATGTGTTACGGAACGAGTAAAGAGACTTGCCGTAACGAGATTGAACAAGGTATCGGGATACCGACGATCGAATCTCGGGCAAGTGCAATACCGCTAGACAAAGGGAATTGTATACGGGATCGATTGAGTCCTTGACATCGTGGTTCATCCGATGAGATCATCGTGGAACATGTGGGAACCAACATGGGTATCCAGATCCCGCTGTTGGTTATTGACCGGAGAACGCCTCGGTCATGTTCGATGGTTCCCGAACCCGTAGGGTCTACACACTTAAGGTTCGTGACGCTTAGGGTTATAGGAATAGATATACGTGGTTACCGAATGTTGTTCGAGTCCGGATGAGATCCGGACGTCACGAGGAGTTCCGGAATGGTCCGGAGGTAAAGATTGATATATTGGACGAAGGGTTTTGGAGTCCGTAGTGTTCGGAGGTACCGGTGATGACCAGCATGACCGAAAGGTGTTTCGGAGCCCCGGCAAGTGTTGGGGGGCTTCATGGGCCAACGGAAGGGGGCAAACCAGCCCACTAAGGGGCTGTGCGCCCCTCACCTATTCCCACGTGACCAGGGGTTTGGGGCGCCCATCTAGGGTTCCCACCTCCGGCTTGGGGGCCAAGTCACCCAAGGGGGAGATCCCATCTGCCCTGGCCGCCGCCCCTCCTAGGGGAAACCCTAGGGCGCCTCCCCTCCCCTTTCCCCCTATATATAGTGGAGGTTTTGGGGCTGCCTAACACACGAGAACATCTCCTCTTGGCGCAGCCCTACCTCTCTCCTCCTCGCCTCTCGTAGTGCTTGGCGGCCTCGCTGAGTACCGCGCTCCTCCACCACCACCACGCAGTCGTGCTGCTGCTGGACTGAGTCTTCCCCAACCTCTCCCTCTCTCCTTGCTGGATCAAGGCATGGGAGACGTCACCGTTCCGTACGTGTGTTGAACGCGGAGGTGCCGTCCGTTCGGCGCTAGGATCATCGGTGATTTGGATCACGACGAGTACGACTCCATCAACCCCGTTCACTTGAACGCTTCCGCTTAGCGATCTACAAGGGTATGTAGATGCACTCTCCTTCCCCTCGTTGCTGGTTTCTCCATAGATAGATCTTGGTGACACGTAGGAAAATTTTGAATTTCTGCTACGTTCCCCAACAGCTCCTGTTACACTCGTAGTCTTTGAAGGATGAGAACCCACTATGTATCATCTACATCGATAATTCAACCCGGCAATGATTTCTGGGGATTTGGGGCCACTCCTTGCCGAAATGGCCCGGTAGCTCGTGTTGGAAATATGAGCAATTTACCGAGTGATTTTATTAACAGAATTACTAGATAAAGTATGACTAGTATAGTAGTGATAAAACAAGGCATGCGATTTGACAAAGAGAAGGTAAACAACTTCTTCATATATGAACCGTAACTAAACACATCTTGAGCAGACAGTATAGCAAGTTGCATATATGAAATAGAGTCTAACATATCTAGGGCAAATACTAGAACAAGGAACTGTAGCAAAACCTCTAATAGAAAGGGGACGAATAGGTACGGGGCAGCAGCAGCAGAAGCGCTGGACTTGGGGTCGGTGTCCTCGCCAGCCATGTCGTCGAGGAGGTCGTGGACATCGGGGAAGTAGTCGTCGGAGTCCGGAGCGTCCGTGATGAAGAAGTCAGTAGTCACGCGAAGCGCTCCCCAAAAACCTTATCACCCTTCTCCCGTACAGGACTCAAAAGGTGCGGTTTCGGAGGCCTACTGTCCCGACCTGCGGTGCACGCCGCAAGCCGGGATGGGGAAGATTATAGCAGCAGCGTAGTGCTCAGGAACTATGTGGCGAGAGGAAGAGGACCTTCTGATGTGTCTCTCTGGAGAGGAGCGACCTCTCTTATATAGGCACAGGAGAGGGACGCGAACAGGCTGCGACGGGAGGTGAAGCAATGGGGGGAGACAAAGTGAACAGGCAGCACGTGAAGAGGTGCGCCGTTCGTATTCATTATCCACTACCACAAAAACTTTTCAGCTCCAAGTGACCTTTCGTATACCCGTAGTGCGTGGCAAAAATTAGACATCGGCCCGCGGCGCGGCGAGGTGGGCGGCGTGGATGTCCCTCTTGTTCTCATGCTCATACAAGTGGGGAAAGAACCTCCCTTATAAGGAGGTCCAACTCCCACTAAACTAGCAATGTGGACTAAACTTTAGTAGTATCCCTTGCCTTGCACAAATGGGCTAAGTGGGCCTTTAGAATTTATTTAGGAATTTCTGAAATAGTTATTGGGTTGTCCCAAAATAGACTAAATTCCAGCAATCCCCCACCAGATCCCAGAGGCACACAAAATTTGCCTTTGGTTCCAAAACACTGTTTTATATACCGGTACTATAGTGGAGACTGTTAAGTTGAACTTCCACCTAGAACTCTATGCTACACTAGTAAGCAACTTGGACAGTGGACTGGGCCTTGAACTGCAAGTTTTCTGCGAATCTAGCTTCACATTAAGCCTTGACCGATACGTGGCTACCGTGGGTCTTCCCCGCGGGTGGAGCTTATGCGTCATACTCCGAGACCTTTCATGAGTTTACTAGAGAGAACCCTACTCTCATAGATTGGGACGTTTAACAATTAGACTCATATAGGTGCGTTCTTCAAAAGATGTTCTGCAGGACAACATCTCTGCTTCAAAGAGCCACTTAGAACACATTAAGATATACATCAATCTGCCATGCAGATTAGGAGAGTATTGCATCTTCCTGGAGTGGTATTTTTTTTAATAGTTGACCAACAGCTTGTCTTCCACATCTAATTCACGGGATCTTCGATCACAAAGAATAGGTTACCACTGTGAACAACTCATATTGTGGGTCTCATAACCATCTCCCTCGATGCATTATCTATCACATTACGTGATAGACCCTTAGTAAAAGGATCTGCCAGATTTTTAGACGTTTGGATATAATCCAATGCAATAACTCCGGAGTTTTTCATTTTTCTGACAGACTTTAACCTTCTTTGAACGTGTCTTGATGACTTCATGTTATCCTTTGAGCTGCTCACTTTAGTGATCATAGTTTGATTGTCACATTTCATAAGGATACCTGGTACAGGTTTCTCAACTACTGGCAAATCATTCAAGAGCCGACGAAGCCAATCTGCTTCGACCGTAGCTTTATCTAGTGCTGTGAGTTCTGCTTCCATTGATGACCTCGTTAAGATGGTCTGCTTGCAAGACTTCCAAGAAACAGCGCCACCTCCATGAGTGAATACATATCTGCTCGTGGCCTTTATCTCATCAGCATCTGAGATCCAGTTTGAGTCCCTATACCCTTAAAGCACCTTTGGGTGCCCGGTGTAGTGAATTCCATAATTTGCAGTGCCTTTCAAATAACGCAAAACTCTCTCTAGAGCTTTCCAATGCACATCTCCTGGTTTTGAGACAAACCGACTCAGTTTGCTAACAACAAAAGAGATGTCAGGTCTTGTAGCACTGGCTAAGTACATAAGCGAGCCAATAATCTGAGAATACTTCAACTGATCTCTAGCAATTCTGTGATTCTTTCGAAGAAACACGCTAGCATCATATGGTGTTGGAGAGGGCTTGCAGTCACTATAGCCAAAGCGACTCAAGATCTTTTTCACATAGTGAGATTGAAGCAATGTAATCCCACCATCATCATCTCAACAACTTGATGTTCAGAATGACTTCAGCCACTCCTAAATCCTTCATCTCAAAATAGCGAGATAGGAAATCCTTGACCTCCTTAATAACATTCAGATTTGTTCTGAAAATCAGTATGTCATCAACATACAAGCAAAGCATAACTCCCTCGCCCCCACCATGGCGATAGTACACACATTTGTCAGCTTCGTTCACAACAAAGCCTGCAGCTGTTAAAGTTCTTTCGAACTTCTCATGCCACTGTTTGGGTGCTTGCTTGAGTCCATACAAAGACTTCAGAACTTGCACACTTTCCTTCCCGACCATCTATTACAAACCCATCTGGTTGTTCCATATAAATTTCCTCATCCAACTCTCCTTTTAGGAAAGCAGTCTTAACATCCATTTGATGAATGAGAAGACCGTGTGAGGCAGCTAGTGAAAGTAGAACTCGAATAGTGGTCAGTCGAGCCACAGGTGAGTAAGTATCAAAGAAGTCTTCACCTTTCTTTTGGGTATAACCCTTAGCCACGAGCCGAGCCTTGTACTTTTCGATAGTACCATCAGGCCTAAGCTTCTTCTTGAATACCCATTTGCATCCTATAGGTTTGCACCCATAAGGACGATCAGTTATCTCCCAAGTTTCATTCGCCAAGATGGAATCCATCTCGCTACAAACCGCTTCCTTCCAGTAGTCAGCATCTTCCGATGCATAGGCCTCCAAATAGAACCGGGAGTATCATCTATGAGATACACAAGAAAATCATCACCAAAGGACTTTGTTGTCCTCTGCCTCTTGCTCCTAGTAGGAACTTCATTGTTCTCCTCCACAGACTTTCAAAGTGTTCAATCGAAATGGCAGGTTCGGTAATTGTAATCGGTTCCCGATTCGATGAACTAGGCATCTCCTGATTAGATGAGGTAGCCATATCCTTCATGGGAAAGATATCTTCAAAGAAAGTCACATCATTCGACTCCATGATTGTACCGACATGCATGTCAGGTACCTCAGATTTTACAACCAAGAATCTATAGCCAATGCTATGAAAAGCATATCCCAGGAAAACACAATCCACAGTCTTTGGTCCAAGCTTCCGCTTCTTTGGAATTGGAACATTGACTTTCGCCAAACAACCCCATGTTCGTAGATAAGAGAGTTTTAACCTTTTCTTCTCCCATTCCTCGAATGGAGTTATCTCTTTGTTCTTTGTAGGGACTCGAATTAGGACATGAAATGTTGTCAATATCGCCTCCCCCCACCATGCCTTGGAGAGACCCGATGTGTCTAACATGGCGTTAACCAAATCGGTTAGAGTACGGTTCTTTCTTTCGGCCACCCCATATGACCGAGGTGAGTAGGAGGCGTCCTCTCATGGATTATACCATGTTCCGCATAAAAAGCATCAAATTCATTGGAAAAATACTTCCACCACGGTCGGACCTAAGCCTCTTGATTTTTCAATCAAGTTGGTTTTCCACTTCAGCTTTATAGATCTTGAAAAGTTCAAAGCCTCATCCTTAGATTTCGAAGATACACACGGCAGATCAAGTGGAGTCGCCAATTAACGCCATGAAATATTTCTTTCCACCTTTTGTCAAAACACCATTCATTTCACATAGATCTGAATGTATAAGTTCTAGTGGTGCAAGATTTCTCGCCTCCGCAATGATCACGTGAGACTTACGAGGTTGCTTAGCTTGCACACACACTTGACACTTAGATCCCTTGACAGTGGTGAAACTAGGGATTAAGTTCAACTTTTCTAGTCGCGACATGCAACCAAAGTTAACATGACAAAGACGTGAATGCCACACATTTGATTCACTATTGTTGCATGATTAACAACTTTATTGCAAACGTCTGATAAGGACAAACGAAACAGGCCTCCTGACTCATAGCCTTTACCAACAAAGGTTCCATACTTGGATATTACAAATTTATTCGACTCAAAGACAAGCTTATAGCCATCTCTACACAGAAGAGATCCGTAACAGGATTTTTATTGACGGAGGGGACATAATGCACGTTCTTCAGCCGCACGATCTTCCCCGAAGTAAACTTCAGATCGACCGTGCCAACACCACGAACAGAAGCGCTTGAACCGTTGCCCATTAGCACGGTTGAAGTCCCTGCGGTCTGATAAGACGAAAACATGGAAATATCACCGCATACATGCACATTAGCACCCATATCAATCAACCAATCAGGAGAATGACATACTGAAAGAATAGTGGAAATATACCATACCCAGCATCCTTCATGTCGTTGTTCCAATGACAACATTAGCGGTCTTGCCGCTTTCCTGTGATGACGCTTGTCATAGCGATTGGGGCAACTAGGAGCCCAATGATCAGGATCTCCACACACATGACAAACACCTTTCTTCTTGTCATTCTTCTTCTTGAAGTTCGTGTGCTGCACAACCTTGTTCTTCCCATCAAACTTTGCTTTACCATCAAACTTGCCCTTGTTCTTGAACTTGTGGGGCTGAAAGTTCTTCTTCTGCACCAGATTGGCACTAGATCCTCCCTCAATACCTTGAGCATGTGTGTCCTTTGCTCTCGCCTTTTCTTCCACATCAAGAGTACCAATGAGATCCGGAACGGAAAACTCCTGTCTCTTATGCTTCAGTAAGGTAGCAAAGTTCCTCCATGAAGTAGGAAGCTTAGTGATGATACCCCCGGCAACAAACTTGTCCGATAGCATGCAATTGAAGTGCTCAAGTTCTCTAGCAAATGACTGTATCTCATGAGCCTGCTCAACCACGGAGCGCTCTTCAGTCATCCTGTAATCATAGAATTGCTCCATGATGTACAGCTCAGTGCCGGCTCCGAGACCCCAAACTTGGCCTCGAGTGCATCCCACATATCTTTTCCATTATCAATTGACGCATAAGCATCAACTATGTCTCACCAAGAACACTCAAGAGAGCAGCCTTAAACAAGGTATCCATTTTTTGAAAAACTTGTGCCTGTTGGGCATCTTGCTCTCCTTCAGGTTTGCCAAGAGTGGCGTCATAGCAACTCATGGTTTGAAACCATAAGACTGCTCTCACGCGCCACCTCTTATAGTGGATACCCTCAAACATAGGAGTTCTCCTGGAAGCAGCAAAACAACTTGGGGTAAATTGCCTATAATAAGGTTTCACTAGTAGAAAAGGGGGCAATGGTCCAGGCCGGGTCAGCCCATTAGTCCCGGTTCAATCCAGAACCGGGACCCATGGGGGCATTGGACCCGGTTCGTGAGCCCTGGGGGCCGGCCGGGCCACGTGGGCCATTGGTCCCAGTTCATCTGGACCTTTTGGTCCCAGCCAGGGACGAACCGACCAATGCGCCTCCTGGTTTCATTGATTGGTCCCGGTTGGTGGCTTGAACCGGGACCAAAGGATGCCTTTAGTCCCGGTTCATGCCACCAACCGACCAATGAATTGCCTATATATACCCTCGCTCATGAAAGCAGAGCACTTCACCGCTCTGCTTTTTCTGCTCGCCGTTGGAGAGCTTTGTGGTGCTCTAGCTCACCTCCTATGCACACGAGGTGTTCAATGGAATGCCCGAGCCACACTACTTAACTTTCTCCTCTCCAAGCTCGACCTCCAAACTCCATTTTCCTCAATATTTGTCTAGGTTTAGCGGTCTGTCACGTCCCGTCTCCGTCTTCACCGCCGTCGATCACCCGTGCCGATCTCATCGCCAGCACCTCCGTGGTGAGCCTCTTGTTCTTATCTTCTTTCTGAAAGGAAAAATATTCTTACTTGTTGATACGTCTCCGTCGTATCTACTTTTCCAAACACTTTTGCCCTTGTTTTGGACTCTAACTTGTATGATTTGAATGGAACTAACCCGGACTGATGTTGTTTTTAGCAAAATTGCCATGGTGTTGTTTTATGTGCAGAAAATAAAAGTTCTCGGAATGACCTGAAACTCCACGGAACACCTTAGAAAAAATAATAAAAATCCTCACCAAAGATGAAGAACAGGGGGCCCACACCCTTCTCACGAGGGTGGGGGGCGCGCCCACCCCCCTGGGCGCGCCCCTACCTCGTGGGCCCCCTGGTGGCCCTCCGACGCCAACTCCAACTCTATATATTGGCTTTCGGGGAGAAAAAAATCAGAGAGAAAGTATCATCACAGTCACGACACGGAGCCGCCGCCAAGCCCTAATCTCTCGGAGGGCTGATCTGGAGTCCGCTCGGGCTCCGGAGAGGGGCTTCGTCGCCGTCGTCATCATCAACCATCCTCCATCACCAATTTCATGATGCTCACCGCCGTGCGTGAGTAATTCCATCGTAGGCTTGCTGGACGGTGATGGGTTGGATGAGATTTATCATGTAATCGAGTTAGTTTTGTTAAGGTTTGATCCCTAGTATCCACTATGTTCTGAGATTGATGTTGCTATGACTTTGCTATGCTTAATGCTTGTCACTAGGGCCCGAGTGCCATGATTTCAGATCTGAGCCTATTATGTTTTCATGAATATATGTGTGTTCTTGATCCTATCTTGCAAGTCTATAGTCACCTACTATGTGTTATGATCCGGCAACCCCGAAGTGACAATAATCGGGACCACTCCCGGTGATGACCATAGTTTGAGGAGTTCATGTATTCACTATGTGCTAATGCTTTGTTCCGGTTCTCTATTAAAATGAGGCCTTAATATCCCTTAGTTTCCAATAGGACCCCGCTGCCACGGGAGGGTAGGACAAAAGATGTCATGCAAGTTCTTTTCCATAAGCACGTATGACTATTTACGGAATACATGCCTACATTACATTACATTGATGAACATAAGCCCCTTGGTCAATTTCTAGATGAACAAATTTCTAGGTCTAGAGAAATAGAAATTATTGAAACTGAATACAATGATGAAAGTGATGATGAAAATATGCCTGCTATTCCTGAGGGTTATCTTTTTGATGCTGAATCTTCTGCAGCTATTTTTGCCTGTAAGGATAGATATGAACTTAAGAGGCTGCTAGTTAAATGGAGTAAAGAATCTCTTAGAGATAGGATGAGACCTGACCCTGCTTTTGCTACTTCACCTATCTGTGTTCCTGATAAGGATTATTATGAATTCTCTGTTGATCCTGATATAATTACTTTGGTTGAATCTGACCCTTTTTATGGCTATGAATCTGAAACTGTTGTGGCACATCTTACTAAGTTAAATGATATAGCTGCCCTGTTTACTAATGATGAGAGATCCCGCTACTTTTATATACTCAAAATATTTCGTTCTCATTAAAGGGTGATGCTAAGATATGGTTTAATTCTCTTGATCCTGGTTGTGTGTGTAGTCCCCAGGATATGATTTATTACTTCTCTGCTAAAAATTCCCCTGCTCATAAGAAACAAGCTGCTTTGAGGGATATATATAATTTTGTGCAAATTGAAGAAGAGAGTCTCCCACAAGCTTGGGGGAGGCTTCTCAAGTTACTTAATGCTTTGCCTGATCATCCTCTTAAGAAACCTGAAATACTTGATATCTTTTATAATGGACTAACCGATGCTTCCAGAGATTACCTGGATAGTTGTGCTGGTTCTCTTTTCAGGGAAAGAACACCGGATGAAGCTGAAATTCTATTGAATAATATGTTGACAAATGAAAATAATTGGGCACCTCCTGAGCCAACTCCCGAGCCAGCTCCAGAGCCAATTACTGAGCCTATTCCTAAACTAACTTCGAAGAAGAGAGGTGTTCTATTTCTCAGTCCCGAAGATATGCAAGAGGCAAAGAAATCTATGAAATAAAAAGGTATTAAAGCTGAAGATGTTAATAATTTACCTCCTATTGAAGAAATACATGGTCTTAATTTACCGCATGTTGAAGAAGTATATGATCTCAATTCTTTATTCACTGAAGAACCTCCTGATCCCGATATCCCGACATAGGTAGTAAAGGTAAATTCTCTCTATAGATATGATAAAGCTGAAGTCCCTCCTACTAAAATTGCTAGTCAGTGCTTGGATGAGTTTGATGACTTATGTTTAAGCAAGATGACTTTAATGCTTATTTTGGTAGACAATTAAAACAGAATACCTTTATGATTAAACGCTTGAGTGATTATATGGCTAATATTAGAGGTGAACTTAAACTTGTTAGCAAACATGCTTCTATGGTTACCACTCAAGTAGAACAAGTACTTAAAGCTCAGAAAGAAGTGCTTGATGAAAGTAATAGTAAGAAAAATGATTATGTTGTTAGAGTGGCTACTAGAACTGGTAGAATGACTCAGGAACCTTTGTATCCTGAAGGCCACCCTAAGAGAATCGAGCAAGATTCTCAGAGAAATAATATTGATATACCTAGTTCTTCTAAAAGGAAGAAAAAGAAAAATGATAGGACGTTGTAAACTTCTAGTGAACCTATTGCTGAACCACCTGAGAATCCAAATGATATCTCTATGTCTGATGCTGAAACACAATCTGGTAATGAATATGAACCTAGTGAAAATGTTAATGATGATGTTCATGATGATGCTCAACCTAGTAATGATAATGAAGTAGAAGTTGAACCTGTTGTTGATCTTGATAACCCACAATCAAAGAATCAACGTTATGATAAAAGAGACTTCGTTGCTAGGAATCATGGTAAAGAAAGAGAACCATGGGTTCAGAAACCCATGTCTTTTCCTCCGAAACCATCCAAGAAAAAGGATGATGAGGATTTTGAGCGCTTTGCTGAAATGATTAGACCTATCTTTTTGCGTATGCGATTAACTGATGTGCTCAAAACAAATCCTTATGCTAAGTATATGAAGGATATCATAACAAATAAAAGAAAGATGCCTGAAGCTGAAATTTCCACCATGCTTGCTAATTATAATTTTAAGGGTGGAATACCAAAGAAACTTGGAGATCCAGGAGTACCTACTATACCATGCTCCATTAAGAGAAATTATGTTAAAACTGCTTTATGTGATCTTGGAGCCGATGTTAGTGTTATGCATCTCTCTTTATATCGTAGACTTGACTTGAATAATTTGACACCTACTGAAATATCTTTACAAATGGCTGATAAATCAACTGCTATACCTGTCGGTATTTGTGAGGATGTGCCTGTCATGGTTGCAAACGTCACTATTTTAACGGACTTTGTTATTCTTGATATTCCTGTCACGACCGGATTTTCAATAAAATATTTATTGAACAACCGACCATGAAATCCAATATGAGGATAAATCCTCCATATCGGTAGACAAAACTTTGATACAAGAAGCCGGTAGCATTACAATATTACAAAGGTCGGACTAAAGATGCCCAACCAATTATTACAACACGCTAATAATTATACATGATGGCGGATATGGCACAAGGTGTAGGGTGGAAATACTACTGACTTGGAGTATGCGTGGTTGGTGGAATAACACAGTGGGGTGGTTAATAAGTCTACTGCACTGGCGGCTCATCGAGCATCGAGGTGAGGCTCGATGAATTTATTTGGGTAGCGGAAGCGGATATTTTACAAGGACTAATCCAGGGGTCGCACGAGACAGACTGGGATTCCTCTAGGCGTCGGACTCGCTATCGAACTCTTCATCCATGAGATCGCCTTCACAAGATCCGCCAAATCAATAAGCCGTGAGTACTACGAAAGTACTCGCAAGACAGTTCGGACAAAAGATATGACAAATGGAAGCATGAATGCGACATAGTTAATCTTAACAAATGCTCAATTAAAGCAGTATCGAAAAATAATTAAATGGGAGTCGGCGTAGTCCGCTCGAAACCCAAGGAGGCAAACTTAAAACCGATCGGTATCCAAGCGACGCCGAAGGTGAATAAATAAGCAAAATATTGCCACAATCAAGGCGTCGAGCGACACCTCATAAAGGGCTTATATTGAAATAAAATGCATGTGTGCATGAATGGACGTCTGAGCGACATCACGTAAAGGGCTTATAATAAAATAAGTAACATCAATGCCGCAATGGACGTCCGAGCGACATCACGTAAAGGGCTTAAAAAATAAGTAACAGCAATGTCAGCAATGGACGTCTGAGCGACATCACGTAAAAGGGCTTATAATAAAATAAGTAACAGCAATGTCAGCAATGGACGCCTGAGCGACATCACGTAAAGGGCTTATAATAAAATAAGTAACAGCAATGTCATAATGGACGTCTCGAGCGACATCATAGAAAGGGCTTATAATAAAAATAAGTAACAGCAATGCAGCAATGGACGTCCCGAGCGACATCACGTAAAGGGCTTTCATCACAAAGATATAGCACTCATAATAAATATTCAACACATGAATTTAAACGGGTTAGTCCATCCACAGAATAAAAATTTAACCGACTTAGTACTCATGTGATTCACCGAATATCTGTCACCAAACCTGACACTTGTCGATAAGATAATACAGAACTTGGACATGGATAAGATGATTCGAGGATTTATGACTCTGCAGAGTTTGTACTAAAATTGCCCACAGCCAACGGATTTCCGTAGTCCTGAAGGACTAGTTCCATTGATGGTATTTCGGAAGAAACACAGCTAACTAGTACACACCCATCCTACCTCACGATGCCAGGGATCACCCTAGACATCGTCCAAGAAAAACTTTTGAGACGGGGAGATCACAATCTCGAATAGCATGGGATCAAATTTATATTCGCGCGCTCTAAGGGGTGCCCCTCTCGTCCCAACCGAAACACCCATGCCCCCGACCGGATGACTGGCTTTAATCCAGGCCATGGAACCATCATCACGGCCTCTCCATTTGGTGTGTACCAGAAAGCGGTTTGCTACTTACTAAGCCATATCCTTATGGAAAACATGTGGTAGTACGGAAGGAAATGGATGGGAACCGAACTGATACGGGTTGACATCAAGTCAAATAGTATGGCATAAGACTGGCATGCTACAACACTGCCATCTTACCCATCCTCATGCCAACACATGGCCGTGCACATTCAGATCCAACACGATGGATTATCGAACTCACTTGCCTCAACTTTGCATGAAAAATAACATTCATCGGTATGCTCACAAACATGCCATGAAACTACTTAATGCAAACCTGCCAGAACACTCATCATATCAAAAGTTCAAACATGCTTGCCTGGTTCAGAGTAGTCGGAGCCTAGCTCGGTGAAGTTTGCGGTCCCGTCACCTCCTTCGGTATCTACGATATAAAGAAAACATACGCGCTAACGTAAATACCGCGAGGTGCACAAAAATTACTCCAAATATTTTTCAAATAAATCTGATAAAAAACTAGACAAAATTTTAAAGAGGATAGAAAAAGAATCAATCAAAAATACTTTTCTGATTAAAAGTTATAAGAGTTTTGGTCCAAGGACCCATCTGTAATGAAACAGAAAGTTTCTGGGGGTCTCATGAAAGTCCAGATAACGTTTCGTTTAAAAGAAACGGCTGAGAGACTGACAGGCGGGCTCCACCCGTCAGGTTTGAATTTTCAAACGAGGGAAAACAGAGCGACGGCGCCGAGAGGTGCGGTGGTCGCCGGCGGCGATCCACGGCGAGGTAAGGTGATCGGGGTGTACCTTCGTGATCAGTGCGTCCTTCCGCGTCTGTGGGTGGTGGCAGAGGTCGTCGGCAAGCACCACGTCGATGGAGGCCCTTGCTCCGGCGGACGGCGGTTCGGACGGTCGTGGATCTCGCCGGAGAGAGCTGCGGGGCCAAAATTGAGGTGGGGGTTATCCTACTAGAGGTGGTACGAGGCTACGGGCGAAAGTAGGGCGGCAGAGGAGTTCTCACCGGAGAGAATGATGCCGGAGCCCGAGGCGGACGGAGGTGGCCGGAGTCGAGGAAGAAAGGCCCCTCGAGGCCCCTCTAGTGGCTAGGCGGGGTCTGGTGAGGTGGTGGAGTCGTGCGGAGGCGAGAGCAAGCTCGGGATGCTATATATAGCCGGCCCGAGTTGGTTGCCGTGAACGGATAAGTCCGGCGAGTTGATTACGGCGGCGCTGTGGCTGGACGGTCGGTTAGGAGCTTGAGCATCGCCTAGAAGGAGTATTGGAGCCGTTCCCGTGTCCAACTCAGCACGGGAGGGCTGGTTACGGTCTGCCCTCGACGGAACGGCCGCACGGCCCGTCGGCGGCAGAGAGCGCTCTGCGCTGCGTTGCCACGGCGACGGTGCCGCATGCGCGCGCTGGCAAGGAGGTGGCCACGCGGAGCCACCAGGGCGCTTGGGCGGCGCCGAACGGCGTTGCGCCGCAGTTTTGCCCCCTGTCGTCCCTTACGGTGGTGCAGCCGCCGCAAAGCACGCCGGCGCAGGCGGGCCAGTGCGCTACCGACGCCAGGAACGCGCCAAGCGCTAGTGTGAAGCTCCGGACAAGAGGAATAGGCTGCGAGCAACGTGCCAAGGGCACTGTGGACTCGTGACTGAAGTTACTGACGGAGATCGACACTGAACTTCTGAATTTTCTGAAAGTGAACAGTACTAGTGCATGCAAGGTGTTCACAAAATGATCTAGGCATGTAGGATGCCTTGAGCTGGTTTTTGGTGGAGGGGCCTCTCATTGCATCTAGAGGCTGCCTGAATATTTGTGGAATTTTTGGAGTAATGTAGATATGAATTTCACCAAATTTGGCAAATCTGGTCCAAACTTGCAGGGACTATAATTTGAAATTTTTGAACATAAGAGGAGTGGATCTTGATAGTTCTAGGTTGTGGGTACCAAGGACTATCCAAGGGAGTTGGTTTGAGGTCAAAATTCAAATGCATTAAGGTACTTGCTTTGCAAATTACCTAGGCTCAAAATAATAGACAGAAAAGATTTGGGAGAGAATTAATTGAAATAAAAATTCAGAAGAGCGTTGAACTAGTAGAGATAGAGTGTTTGGATTGCCCCAAGTGGAAGGAGATATATTTGGGAAGATTTTACCATGTGGTGTATGGCCAAATCATGAATGATTTCAAATATGGGAGAGAATGAAAAACCCTTAGAGTTTCTTTTTGAAAGAAAAAATAAACTTCAAAGATTTTTCTTGAATCCTTGAGAAGAGAGCAATTAGAGGAAAAATTTAAAAACTAAACACCAGAGTTGAAGGAAATGCAAAAGTAAAATATTTGCCAGAGGGAAAAAGCTTTTGATAGAGATTTTTTTTTTGGATGGGTTTTGGTGACCTCCTTCAAATCCAACAAAGTTTTGAAGAAAACCAAAGAAAAATTTTTGGAGTGTCACAACACCTACCCCCTTAGGAAAAATCTCGTCCCCGAGATTCCAGTTGATCCTCAAATAATTGTGGGTGCTCCGCTCAAGGAAATCCTCTCTTTCCCAAGTGGCTTCACTCTCGGTGTGGTTGCTCCAATCGAACTTTGAAGAACTTGATGGCTTTCGTCAGTTCTCCTTTCGACTCTTCCAAGATTTTTATCGGATGCCCCGATACGTAAGGTCTGGTTGCACGCCAATGTTTTTATGGGGTACTTGTTTCTCGGGTTGCTTACGCACTTCCTCAATTGGGAGATATGGAACACGTCGTGGATGTCGGATAATTCTTCGGGTAAGTCCAGCTGGTAGGCCACCGTGCCTCTTCGTGCTACTATGCAGAAAGGTCCGATGAATCTTGGTGCTAGCTTCCCTTTAATCTTGAATCGGTGCAGGCCTCTCATGGGTGATACTCGTAGGTACACAAATTCACCGGGTTCAAAATGGACTCCACGATGCTTCTGATCATAATAACTCTTTTGTCGACTTTGGGCTGTCTTGAGTCGGTCCTTAATTACCTTGACTTTATCTTCAGCCTCTTTGAGCAGGTCTGGGCCGAAGATATGACTGTCTCCGGTTTCCGACCAATTTAGCGGGGTACGACATCTTCGTCCGTACAGAGCTTCAAATGGTGCCATTTGCAGGCTGGACTGATAGCTATTGTTATATGCGAATTTGCGTATGGTAAGCTCTCCTCCCAACTGGTCCCATAGGTGAGGACAGATGCTCTCAGCATATCTTCTAGAATCTGGTTTACTCGCTCAGTCTGCCCATCTGTCTGGGGATGGTATGCAGTACTGAATGCCAGCTGAGTTCCCAGAGCTTGTTGTAAGTGATCCCAAAACCGGGAGACGAATTGAGTGCCTCTGTCCGAGATTATTTTCTTTGGGACTCCATGTAGGCAAACGATACAGGAGAGGTAGAGCCTAGCAAGCTTTTGAGTGGTGTGTGTTGTCTTAACGGGGATGAAGTGAGCTACTTTAGTCAATCTATCAGTGATATGGCATCATGTCCGTGTCGCGACCGAGGTAGTCCAACAATAAAATCCATTCCAATCTCGTCCCATTTCCACTCGGGTATCTTATTTGGTTGCAATAGCCCGGCCGGTTTCTGGTGCTCGGCCTTGATGCGTTGACAAGAGTCACAACATGCAATAAACGTGGCTATGTCTCTTTTTATACCATGCCACCAAAATGTTTCCTGAAGATCTTTGTACATTTTTGTTCCTCCAGGATGGATTGAATATGGAGCGGTGTGGCCTTCAGCCAGGATTTGCTGTTTAAGGTCATGGATATTTGGTACGCAAAGCCTATTCCCGTACCACAATATTCCTTGCTCATCAATAATGAATTCCAAGGCCTTGCCCAACTTCATTTTCCATTTTATGCCTTCAATGCTGGGGTGTCCACGTTGAGCCTCTTTAACCTTCTCTATCAGGGTAGGCTGTACTTCTAAGTTTGACACACTGCCTTCGGTGACCACCATCAGGTTGAGCTTTGCAATTCCTGCTGGAATTCAGGTCTTAAGTCCGGCATGCCGTCGTTTTCCGGACTGGGGTTCCACTCGAGCATCTGCTACAACATTTGCCTTGCCCGGTGGTAGTGGATCCCAACATCATAATCCTTTACTAATTCCAACCAGCGCCGCTGCCAGAATTTAGTTCTGGTTGTGTGAAAATATACTTGAGACTTTTGTGGTCCGTGTATATTTCACAACGATTACCAAGTAAAAGCGCTCCATTCCTTGAGTGCATGAATAACTGCTGCTAATTCCAGGTCATGAGTAGGGTAATTTTCCTCATGCTTGCGGTTGTCTCGAAACATATGCATAACCTTGCCCTGTTGCATCAATACGCACCCGAGGCCCTTTCGAGATGCGCCACAAAATACCTCAAAATTTTGTGTATATCCGCACAATTAGTACTGGTGCTGCTGCCGCTTCTCTTCGCCTTGGAAACTTTTCTCGCAAGCTTCCGCCCATTCAAACTTCCTGTCTTTCTTGAGTAGTTGTGTCATTGGCTTTGCTATGGTGGAGAATCCTGCAATAAATCTTCGGTAGTATCCTGCCATACCCAAGAAACTTCAGACATCCGCCACGCCGGCTGGCGGCTTCCAGTTGTTGGGGAACGAGTAATTTCAAAAATTTCCTACTTAACACGCAAGACCATGGTGATGGCATAGCAACGAGAGGGAGAGTGTCCGCCCACGCACTGTCGAGACCGAAAGCGGAAGCGCGATAACAACGCTGTTGATGTAGTCGACGCCTTCACGATCCGACCGATCCAAGCACCGAACGTCACGGCACCTCCGAAGTTCTGCACACGCTCAGCTCGATGACGATCCCCGACCCGATCCAGCAAAGTGTCGGGATGAGTTCCACAACACGACGGCGCAGGACGATGTTGATGCTCCACCGACGCAGGGCTTCGCTTAAGCTCCGCGACGATATGACTTCTCCGGCGCAGGGCTTCGCCTAAGCTCTACGACGATATGACCGAAGTGGAATATGGTGGAAGGGGCACCGACACGGCTAAGGAACGATCCGTAGATCAACTTGTGTGCTAGGGTGCCCCTGCCCCAGATATAAAGGAGCCAAGGGGAGGGGCTGGCCGCCAAGAGGGGCGCCAGGAGTCCTACTCCTCCGGGAGTAGGATTCCCTCCAATCCTAGTTGGATTAGGATTCCCGAGGGGAAAGAGAGAGGGGGCGGCCCACCTTCCTAGTCCTAATAGGACTAGGGAAGGGGGCGCGCCACCTAGGGCTGGCCCTTTCTCCTTTCCACCAAGGCCCACTATGGCCCATGTAGTTCCGGGGGTTCCGTAACCTCCCTGACTCGCAAATTCTCGATTTCACTCGAACACTTCCGATGTCCAAATGTAGGCTTCCAATATATCAATCTTTATGTCTCGACCATTTCGAGACTCCTCGTCATGTCCGTGATCACATCCGGACTCAACAACCTTCGTGCATCAATACTTATAAACTCATAATGAACTGTCATCAAACGTTAAGCGTGCGGACCCTACGGGTTCGAGAACTATGTAGACATGACCTAGAACCATTCTCGGTCAATAACCAATAGCGGAACCTGGATGCCCATATTGGTTCCTACATATTCTACTGAAGATCTTTATCGGTCAAACCGCATAACGACATACGTTGTTCCCTTTGTCATCGGTATGTTACTTACCCGAGATTCGATCGTCGGTATCCAATACCTAGTTCAATCTCGCTACCGTAAGTCTCTTTACTCATTCCGAATACATCATCTCACAACTAACTCATTAGTTGTAATGCTTGCAAGGCTTAAGTGATGTGTATCACCGAGAAGGCCTAGAGATACCTCTCCGACAATCGGAGTGACAAAACCTAATCTCAAATACGCCAACCCAACAAGTACCTTTGGAGACACCTGTAGTACTCCTTTATAATCACCCGCCACGCCAGACGCTTGGTAGTACCAAAGTGTTCCTCCGTAAACGGAGTTGTATAATCTCATAGTTACAGAACATGTATGGGTCATGAAGAAAGCATTAGCAACATACTAAATGATCAAGTGGTAGGCTAACGGAATGGGTCATGTCAATCACATCATTCTCCTAATGATGTGATCCCATTAATCAAATAACAACACATGTCTATGGTTAGGAAACATAACCATCTTCGATTAATGAGCTAGTCTTGTAGAGGCATACTAGTGACTATCTGTTTGTCTATGTATTCACACATGTATTATGTTTCCGGTTAATACAATTCTAGCATGAATAATAAACATTTATCATGGTATAAGGAAATAAATAATAACTTTATTATTGCCTCTAGGGCATATTTCCTTCAGCCTCCCACTTGCACTAGAGTCAATAATCTAGATTACATAGTAATGATTCTAACACCCATGGAGTCTTGGTGCTGATCATGTTTTGCTCGTGGAAGAGGCTTAGTCAACGGTCTGCAACATTCAGATCCGTATGTATTTTGCAAATCTCTATGTCTCCCACTTGGACTTGGTCCCAATGGAATTGAAGCGCCTCTTGATATGCTTGGTCCTCTTGTGAAATCTGGATTCCTTTGCCAAGGCAATTGCACCAGATTGTCACGAAAGATCTTCATCGGTCCCGATGCACTAGGTATGACACCTAGGTCGGAAATGAACTCTTTCATCCGACTCTTCATTTGCTGCTTCAAGCAGCTATGTACTCCGCTTCACATGTAGATCCCGCCACGACGCTTTGTTTAGAACTGCACCAACTGACAGCTCCACCGTTTAATAAAAACATGTATCCGGTTTGCGATTTAGAATCGTCCGGATCAGTGTCAAAGCTTGCATCGACGTAACCATTTACGACTAGCTCTTTGTCACCTCCATATACGAGAAACATATCCTTAGTCCTTTTCGTATTTCAGATGTTCTTGACCGCTGTCCAAAGGATCCACTCCTGATTACTTTGGTACCTTCCTGCCAAGCTTACAGCTAAGCATACGTCAGTCTGGTACACAACATTGCATACATGATAGAGCCTATGGCTGAAGCATAGGGAACATCTTTCATTTTCTCTCTATCTTCTGCTGTGGTCGGGCATTGAGTCTGACTCAATCTTACACCTTGTAATACAGGTAAAAAACCTTTCTTTGCCTGATCCATTTTGAACTTTTTCAAAACTTTATCAAGGTATGTGCTTTGTGAAAGTCCAATTAAGCGTCTTGATCTATCTCTTGATGCCCAATATGTAAGCAGCTTCACCGAGGTCTTTCATTGAAAACTTTTATTCAAGTATCCTTTTATGCTATCCAGAATTCTATATCATTTCCAATCAATAATATGTCGTCCACATATAATATTAGAAATGCTACAGAGCTCCCACTCACTTTCTTGTAAATACAAGCTTCTCCAAAAGTCTGATAAACCCATATGCTTTGATCACACTATCAAAGCGTTTATTCCAACTCCGAGAGGCTTGCACCTGCACCATAAATTGATCGCTGGAGCTTGCACACTTTGTTAGTACCCTTTGGATCGACAAAACCTTCTGGTTGCATCATATACAACTCTTCTTCTAGAAATCCATTCAAGAATGCAGTTTTACATCTATTTGCCAAATTTCATAATCATAAAATGCGGCAATTGCTAACATGATTCGGACAGACTTAAGCATCGCTACGGGTGAGAAAGTCTCATCGTAGTCAACCCCTTGAACTTGTCGAAAACCTTTCGCAACAAGTCGAGCTTTGTAGACAGTTATATTACCATCGGCGTCGGTCTTCTTCTTAAAGATCCATTTATTTTCAATGGCTTGCCGATCATCGGGCAAGTCAACCAAAGTCCATACTTTGTTCTCATACATGGATCCCATCTCAGATTTCATGGCTTCCAGCCATTTTATGAATCTGGGCTCACCATCGCTTCTTCATAGTTTGTAGGTTCGCCATGGTCAAGTAACATGACTTCCGAATAAGATTACCGTACCACTCTGTGCGATTTTACTCTGGTTGACCTCTGAAGTTCAGTAGTAACTTGATCTGAAGCTTCATGATCATCATCATTAGTTTCCTCACTAATTGGTGTAGTTGTCACAGAACCATTTCTTGTGATGAACAACTTTCCAATAAGGGAGCAGATATCAGATTATCTCATCAAGTTCTACTTTCCTCCCACTCACTTCTTTCGAGAGAAACTCCTTCTCTAGAAAGGATCCGAATTTAGCAACGAAAATCTTGCCTTCAGATCTGTGATAGAAGGTGTACCCAACAGTCTCCTTTGGGTATCCTATGAAGACACATTTTTCCGATTTGGGTTCGAGCTTATCTGGTTGAAGTTTCTTTACATAAGCATCGCAGCCCCAAACTTTAAGAAACGACAACTTTGGTTTCTTGCCAAACCACAGTTCATGAAGCGTCGTCTCAACGGATTTTGACGGTGTCCTATTTAACGTGAATGCGCCGCCTCTAAAGCATAACCCCAAAACGATAGC
The DNA here is from genome assembly GCA_021605205.1 of Aegilops longissima. Classification (NCBI taxonomy): domain Eukaryota; kingdom Viridiplantae; phylum Streptophyta; class Magnoliopsida; order Poales; family Poaceae; genus Aegilops; species Aegilops longissima. Next base: position 658,610,537 of record CM038676.1, read on the forward strand.
GGTAAATCGAAATAGACATCATAGATCGCACCATATCTAGTAAAGTACGACACGACGCTCGACACACCATTTCTCTGTGGTGTTCCGGTGGCGTGAGTTGCTAAACTATTCCACATTGTTTCAAATGTAAACCAAACTCAGAACTCAAATATTCTCCTCCACGATCAGATCGTAGAAACTTTATTTTCTTGTTACGATGATTTTCCACTTCACTCTGAAATTCTTTGAACTTTTCAAATGTTTCAGATTTGTGTTTCATTAAGTAGATATACCCATATCTACTCAAATCATCTGTGAAGGTGAGAAAATAACGATATCCGCCACGAGCTTCAACATTCATCGGACCACATACATCTGTATGTATGATTTCCAACAAATCTGTTGCTCTCTCCATACAACCGAGAACGGTGTTTTAGTCATCTTGCCCATGAGGCACGGTTCGCAAGTACCAAGTGATTCATAATCAAGTGATTCCAAAAGTCCATCTGTATGGAGTTTCTTCATGCGTTTTACAATCGATATGACCTAAACGGCAGTGCCACAAATAAGTTGCACTATCATTATCAACTCTGCATCTTTTGGCTTCGACATTATGAATATGTGTATCACTACTGTCGAGATTCAACAAGAATAGACCATTCTTCAAGGGTGCATGACCATAAAAGATATTACTCATATAAATAGAACAACCATTATTCTCTGATTTAAATGAATAACCGCCTCGCATCAAACAAGATCCAGATATAATGTTCATGCTCAACGCTGGCACCAAATAACAATTATTTAGGTCTAAAACTAATCCCGAAGGTAGATGTAGAGGTAGCGTGCCGACCGCGATCACATTGACTTTGGAACCATTTCCCACGCGCATCGTCACCTCGCCCTTTGCCAGTGCTCGTCTATTCCGTAGTCCCTGCTTCGAGTTGCAAATATTAGCAATGTAACCAGATCAAATACCCAAAAGCTACTACGAGCTCTAGTAAGGTACACATCAATAACATGTATATCACATATACCTTTGTTCACCTTGCCATCCTTTTTATCCGCCAAATACTTGGGGCAGTTCCGCTTCCAAAGTCCAGTCCGCTTGCAGTAAAACACTCGCCAGTGTTTAGGTCCAGACTTGGGTTTCTTCTCTTGATCAGCAACTTTCTTGCTGTTCTTTTGAAGTTTCCTTCTTCTTTCCTTTGCCCTTTTCTTGAAACTAGTGGTCTTGTTGACCATCAACACTTGATGCTCTTTCTTGATTTCTACCTCCGCTGCTTTTAGCATTGCGAAGAGCTCAGGAATTGTTTTGGTCATCCCTTGCATATTATAGTTCATCACGAAGCTCTTGTAGCTTGGTGGCAGTGATTGAGAATTCTGTCAATGACACTATCATCCGGAAGATTAACTCCCAGCTGAATTAAGTGATTATTATACCCGACATTTTGAGTATGTGCTCACCGATGTAACTATTCTCCTCCATCTTGCAGCTATAGAACTTATTGGAGACTTCATATCTCTCAATCCGGGTATTTGCTTGAAATATTAACTTCAACTCCTGGAACATTTCATATGCTCCATGACATTCAAAACGTCGTTGAAGACCCGGTTCTAAGCCGTAAAGCATGGCACACTGAACTATTGAGTAGTCATCAGCTTTGCTTTGCCGACGCTCACAACTTCGGCTCAGCTCCTGCAGCAGGCCTGTCACCCAGCGGTGCTTCCAGGACGTAATTTTTCGTGCAGCAATGAGGATAATCCTCGTTACGGACCCAGTCCGTAATTGCTACCATCATCTTTCAACTTTGCTTTCTCAAGGAACGATTAAAATTCAACGGAACAACAGACGAGCCATCTATCTACAAAGAAACATAGACAAGCAAAATACTATCGGTACTAAGCTCATGATAAATTTAAGTTTAATTAATTATATTAAAACTCCCACTTAGACAGACATCTCTCTAGTTATCTAAGTGATTACGTGATCCAAATCAACTAAACCATGTCCGATCATCACGTGAGATGGAGTAGTTTCAATGGTGAACATCACTATGTTGATCATATCTACTATATGATTCACGCTCGACCTTCGGTCTCCGTGTTCCGAGGCCATATCTGTTATATGCAAGGCTCGCAAGTTTAACTGAGTATTCTGCGCGTGCAACTGTTTTGCACCCGTTGTAGATGGACGAGAACTTATCACACCCGATCATCACGTGGTGTCCGGGTACTACGAACTTTGGCAACGGTGCATACTCAGGAGAACACTTCTTGATAATTTTAGTGAGAGATCATCTTATAATGCTACCGTCAACCAAAGCAAGATAAGATGCATAAAGGATAAACATCACATGCAATCAATATAAGTGATATGATATGGTCATCATCATCTTGTGCTTGTGATCTCCATCGCCAAGCACCGCCATGATCACCATCGCCACCGGCGCGACACCTTGATCTCCATCGTAGCATCGTTGTCGTCTCGCCAACTATTGCTTCTACGACTATCGCTACGCTTAGTGATAAAGTAAAGCAATTACATGGCGCTTGCATTTCATACAATAAAGCGACAACCATATGGCTCCTGCCAGTTGCCGATAACTCGTTACAAAACATGATCATCTCATACAATAAAATATAGCATCACGCCTTGACCACATCACATCACATCATGCCCTGCAAAAACAAGTTAGACGCCCTCTACTTTGTTGTTGCAAGTTTTACGTGGCTGCTACGGGCTGAGCAAGAACCGTTCTTACCTCGCATCAAAACCACAACGATAGTTTGTCAAGTTGGTGCTGTTTTAACCTTCGCAAGGACCGGGCGTAGCCACACCCAGTTCAACTAAAGTGAGAGAGACAGACACCCGCCGGTCACATTTAAGCAACGAGTGCTCGGAGCGGTGAAACCAGTCTCGCGTAAGCGTACGCGTAATGTCGGTCCGGGCCGCTTCATCTCACAATACCGCTGAACCAAAGTGTGACATGCTGGTAAGCAGTATGACTTATATCGCCCACAACTCACTTGTGTTCTACTCGTGCATATGACATCAACGCATAAAACCAGGCTCGGATGCCACTGTTGGGGAACATAGTAATTTCAAAAATTTTCCTACGAACACGCAAGACCATGGTGATGGCATAGCAACGAGAGGGGAGAGTGTCCGTCCCACGCACCATCGTGAGACCGAAAGCGAAGCGCGTTATAACAACGCTGTTGATGTAGTCGACGCCTTCACGATCCGACCGATCCAAGCACCGAACGACGGCACCTCCGAAGTTCTGCACACGCTCAGCTCGATGACGATCCCGGACTCCGATCCAGCAAAGTGTCGGGGATGAGTTCCGTCAACACGACGGCGCAGGACGATGTTGATGCTCTATCGACGCAGGGCTTCGCTTAAGCTCCGCGACGATATGACTTCTCCGCGCAGGCTTCGCCAAGCTCTGACGATATGACCGAAGTGGAATATGGTGGAAGGGGCACCGACACGGCTAAGGAACGATCCGAGATCAACTTGTGTGTGTAGGGTGCCCCTGCCCCGTGAGATATAAAGGAGCCAAGGGGAGGGGCTGGCCGGCCAAGAGGGGCGCTGCCAGGAGTCCTACTCCCTCCGGGAGTAGGATTCCCCCTCCAATCCTAGTTGGATTAGGATTCCCGGAGGGGGAAAGAGAGAGAGGGGGGCCGGCCCACCTTTCCTAGTCCTAATAGGACTAGGGGAAGGGGGGGGGCGCGGCCACCTAGGGCTGGCCCTTTCTCCTTTCCACCAAGGCCCACTATGGCCCATGTAGTTCCCGGGGGGTTCCGGTAACCTCCCGGTACTCCGGTAAATTCCCGATTTCACTCGGAACACTTCCGATGTCCAAATTGAAGGAAATATGCCCTAGAGGCAATAATAAAGTTATTATTTATTTCCTTATTTCATGATAAATGTTTATTATTCATGCTAGAATTGTATTAACCGGAAACATAATACATGTGTGAATACATAGACAAACAGAGTGTCACTAGTATGCCTCTACTTGACTAGCTTGTTAATCAAAGATGGTTATGTTTCCTAACCATGAACAAGGAGTTGTTATTTGATTAACAAGGTCACATCATTAGTAGAATGATCTGATTGACATGACCCATTCCGTTAGCTTAACACTTGATCGTTTAGTATGTTAATGCTTTCTTCATGACCCATACATGTTCCTATAACTATGAGATTATGCAACTCCGCCACGGAGGAACACTTTGGTACTACCAAACGTCACAACGTAATCGGGTGATTATAAAGGAGTACTACAGGTGTCTCCAAAGGTACTTGTTGGGTTGGCGATTTCGAGATTAGGTTTTGTCACTCCGATTGTCGGAGAGGTATCTCTAGGCCTTCTCGGTGATACACATCACTTAAGCCTTGCAAGCATTACAACTAATGAGTTAGTTGTGAGATGATGTATTACGGAACGAGTAAAGAGACTTACCGTAACGAGATTGAACTAGGTATTGGATACCGACGATCGAATCTCGGGTAAGTAACATACCGATGACAAAGGGAACAACGATGTCGTTATGCGGTTTGACCGATAAAGATCTTCAAGAATATGTAGGAGCCAATATGGGCATCCAGGTTCCGCTATTGGTTATTGACCGAGAATAGTTCTAGGTCATGTCTACATAGTTCTCGAACCCGTAGGGTCCGCACGCTTAAGGTTTCATGGCGATGTTATATTATGAGTTTATGAGTTTTGATGTACCAAGGAGTTCGGAGTCCCAGATGAGATCGGGGACATGACGAGGAGTCTCAAATGGTCGAGACGTAAAGATCGATATATTGGACGACTATATTCGAGTTCGGAAAGGTTCCAATGATTCGGTATTTTTCGAGTACCGGAGAGTTACGGAATTCGCCGGGAGTATATGGGCCTTATTGGGCCATACGGGAATAGAGGAGAAAGGCCAAAGGGAGGAGGCCTGCGCCTCCTCAGGTCCGAATGGACAAGGGCGCAGCCCCTTTCCTTCTCCTTCTCCCCTCTTTCCCCTCTCCTACTCCAACAAGGAGGTGGAATCCTACTAGGACTAGGGAGTCCTAGTAGGACTCCACACCATGGCGCCCCTCCTAAGGGCCGGCCTCCTCCTCCCTCCTCCTTTATATACGGGGCAGGGGCACCCCATGAACACACAAGTTGATCTACGGATCTTTCCTTAGCCGTGCGGTGCCCCTTCCACCATATTCCACTTCGGTCATATCGTCATGAGCTTAGGCGAAGCCCTGCGCCGAGAAGTCATATCATCGCGGAGCTTAGGCGAAGCTCTGCGTCGGTGGAGCATCAACATCGCTACCACGCCGTCGGTTGACGGAACTCATCCCCGACACTTTGCTGGATCGGAGTCCGGGATCGCCATCGAGCTGAACGTGTGCAGAACTCGGAGGTGCCGTGACGCTCGGTGCTTGGATCGGTCGGATCGTGAAGACGTCGACTACATCAACCGCGTTGTTATAACGCTTCGCTTTCGGTCTCGAGGGTACGTGGACGGACATTCTCCCCTCTCGCTGCTATGCCATCACCATGGTCTTGCGTGATCGTAGGAAATTTTTGAAATTACTACGCTCCCCAACAGTGGCATCCGAGCCAGGTTTTATGCGTTGATGTCATGTGCACGAGTAGAACACAAGTGAGTTGTGGACGATACAAGTCATACTGCCTACCAGCATGTCATACTTTGGTTCAGCGGTATTGTGAGATGAAGCGGCCCGGACCGACATTACGCCAGACGCTTACGCGAGACTGGTTTCACCGCCCCGAGCACTCGCTGCTTAAAGGTGACCGGCGGGTGTCTGCTCTCTCACTTTAGTTGAATCGAGTGTGGCTACGCCCGTCCTTGAGAAGGTTAAACGGAGTCTATTTGACGAAGTATCGCTGTGGTTTTGATGCGTGGTAAGAACGGTTCTTGCTCAGCCCGTAGCAGCCACGTAAAACTTGCAACAACAAAGTAGAGGACGCCTAACTTGTTTTTGCAGGGCATGTTGTGATGTGATATGGTCAAGACGTGATGCTATATTTTATTGTATGAGATGATCATGTTTTGTAACCGAAGTTATCGGCAATCGGCAGGAGCCATATGGTTGTCGCTTATTGTATGAAATGCAACGCCATGTAATTGCTTTACTTTATCACTAAGGAGTAGCGATAGTCGAGAAGCAATAGTTGGCGAGACGACAACGATGCTACGATGGAGATCAAGGTGTCGCGCCGGTGACGATGGTGATCATGACGGTGCTTCGGAGATGGAGATCACAAGCACAAGATGATGATGGCCATATCATATCACTTATATTGATTGCATGTGATGTTTATCCTTTATGCATCTTATCTTGCTTTGATTGACGGTAGCATTATAAGATGATCTCTCACTAAAATTATCAAGAAGTGTTCTCCCTGAGTATGCACCATTGCGAAAGTTCTTCGTGCTGAGACACCACGTGATGATCGGGTGTGATAGGCTCTACGTTCAAATACAACGGGTGCAAAACAGTTGCGCACGCGGAATACTCAGGTTAAACTTGACGAGCCTAGCATATAACAGATATGGCCTCGAACACGGAGACCGAAGGTCGAACGTGAATCATATAGTAGATATGATCAACATAGTGATGTTCACCATTGAAACTACTCCATCTCACGTGATGATCGGACATGGTTTAGTTGATTTGGATCACGTGATCACTTAGATGACTAGAGAGATGTCTGTCTAAGTGGGAGTTCTTAAGTAATATGATTAATTGAACTTTAATTTATCATGAACTTAGTCCTGGTAGTATTTTGCAAATTATGTTGTAGATCAATAGCTCGCGTTGTTGCTTCCCTATGTTTTATATGTGTTCCTAGAGAAAATTGTATTGAAAGATGTTAGTAGCAATGATGCGGATTGGATCCGTGATCTGAGGTTTATCCTCATTGCTGCGCAGAAGAATTATGTCCTTAATGCACCGCTAGGTGACAGACCTATTGCAGGAGCAGATGCGAGGCGTTATGAACGCTTGGCTAGCTCAATATGAGCAGATATGACGTTATGAACGCTTGGCTAGCTCAATATGATGACTACTTGATAGTTTAGTGCACCATGCTTAACGGCTTAGAATCGGGACTTCAAAGACGTTTTGAACGTCATGGACCATATGAGATGTTCCAGGAATTGAAGTTAATATTTTAAACAAATACCGAGTTGAGAGATATGAAGTCTCCAACAAGTTCTATAGCTAAAAGATGGAGGAGAATCGCTCAACTAGTGAGCATGTGCTCAGATTGTCCGAGTACTTCAATCACTTGAATCAAGTGGGAGTTAATCTTCCAGATAAGATAGTGATTGACAGAATTCTCTAGTCACCATCACTAAGTTAGTAGAACTTCGTGATGAACTATAGTATGCAAGGGATGACGAAAAAGATTCTCGAGCTCTTCGTGATGCTAAAATCGCGAAGGTAGAAATCAAGAAAACATCAAGTGTTGATGGTTGACAAGACTATTAGTCTCAAGGAAAATGGCAAAGGGAAGAAGGGGAACTTCAAAAGGAACGGCAAGCAAGTTGCAGCTCGAGTGAAGAAGCCCAAGTCTAGACCTAAGCCTGAAATTGAGTACTTTTGCTGCAATGGAACTGGTCACTGGAAGCGGAACTACCCCTGAATATTTGGTGGATAAGAAGGATGGCAAAGTGAACAAAGTTATATTTGATATACAGGTTATTGATGTGTACCTTACTAGTGTTTATAGTAGCCCCGAGTATTTGATACTGCTCGATTGCTAAGATTAGTAACTCAAACAGGAGTTACGAATAAACAGAGACTAGTTGAAGGGAAGTGACGATGAGTGTTGGAAGTAGTTCCAAGATTGATATGATCATCATCGCACACTCCCTATACTTTCGGGATTAGTGTGGAACCTAAATAAGTGTTATTTGGTGTTGAGCATAAAATGATTTGATCATGTTTATTGCAATACGGTTATTCATTTAAGTAAGAGAATAAATTGTTGTTCTGCTTACATGAATAAAACCTTATATGGTTACACACCCAATGAAAATGGTTCATTGGATCTCGATCATAGTGATACATATTCATAATATTGAAACCAAAAGATGCAAAGTTAATAATGATAGTGCAACTTATTTGTGGCACTGCCGTTTAGGTCATATTGGTGTAAAGCGCATGAAGAAACTCCATACTGATGGGATTTTGGAATCACTTGATTATGAATCACTTGATGCTTAAGTAACCATGCCTTATGGGCAAGATGACTAAAAGACTCTGTTCTCCGGAACAATGGAGCGAGCAAATGACTTATTGGAAATAATACATACTGATGTATGCGGTCCGATGAGTGTTAAAGCTCACGGCAAGTATCGTTATTTTCTGACCTTCACAAGATGATTTGAGCAGATATGAGTATATCTACTTGATGAAACATAAGTCTGAAATAGTTGAAAAGTTCAAAGAATTTCAGAGTGAAGTGGAAAATCATCGCAACAAGAAAATAAAGTTTCTGCGATCTGATCGTGGAGATGAATATTTGAGCTACGAGTTTGGTCTTCAATGAATACAATGTGGAATAGTTTCACAGCTCACGCCACCTGGAACACCACAACGTTATGGTGTGTCCGAACGTCAGAATCAGATTTTATTTTGATATGGTGCGATCTATGATGTATCTTACCAATTTACCACTATCGCTTTTGGGGTTATGCATTAGATACAGCTGCATTCACGCTTAATAGGGCACCATCTAAACCGCTGAAATGACACCGATGAACTATGGTTTAGCAAGAAACCTAAGCTGTCGCTTCTTAAAGTTTGGAGTTGTGATGCTTATGTGAAAAGTTTTCACCTGATAAGCTCGAACCCAAATCGGAAAAGTGCGTCTTCATAGAATACCCAAAGGAAACTGTTGGGTACTCCTTCTATCACAGATCCAAAGGCAAAACATTCGTTGCTAAGATAGATCCTTTCTAGAGAAGAAGTTTCTCTCGAAAGAAGTGAGTGGGAGGAAAGTAGAACTTGATGAGGTAATTGTACCTTCTCCCTTATTGGAAAGTAGTTCATCACAAGAATCAGTTCCAGTGATTCCTACACCAATTAGTGAGGAAGTTAATGATGATGATCATGAAACTTCAGATCAAGTTGCTACTAAAACCTCGTAGGTCTTCCAGAGTAAGATCTGCACCAGAATGGTACGGTAATCTTATTCTAGAAGTCATGTTACTAGACCATGATGAACCTACGAACTATGAGGAAGCGATGATGAGCCCAGATTCCGCGAAATGGCTTGAGGCCATAAAATCTGAGATAGGATCCATATATAAGAACAAAGTGTGGACTTTGGTTGACCTGCTCGATGATCAGCAAGTCATGTTAAATGAATGGATCTTCAAGAGGAAGACGGACACTGATAGTAGTATTACTATCTACAAAGCTCGACTTGTCGCAAAAGGTTTTTGACAAGTTCAAGGTGTTGACTACAATGAGATTTTCTCAACTGTAGCGATGCTTAAGTCTGTCCGAATCATGTTAGCAATTGCCATAATTTATGAAATTTGGCAAATAGATGTAAAAACTGCATTCCTGAATGGGTTTCTGGAGGAAGAGTTGTATATGATGCAACCAGAAGGTTTTGTCAATCCTAAAGGTGCTAACAAAATGTGCAAGCTCCAGCGATCCATCAATGGACTGGTGCAAGCATCTCGAGTTGGAATATACGCTTTGATGTGTTGATCAAAGCATATGATTTTATACAGACTTTTTGGAAAGGCCTGTATTTACAAGAAAGTGAGTGGGAGCACTACAGCCTTTCTGATAAGTATATGTGATTGACATATTGTTGATCGGAAATAATGTAGAATTATTCTGCAAAGCATAAAGGAGTGTTTGAAAGGAGTTTTTTCAAAGAAAGACCTCGTTGAAGCTGCTTATATTGAGCATCAAGATCTATAGAGATAGATCAAGACGCTTGATAAGTTTTTTCAATAAATATATACCTTGTCAAGATTTTGAAGTAGTTCAAAATGGAACAGTCAAAGAAAAGTTCTTGCCTGTGTTGCAAAGGTGTGAAATTGAGTAAGACTCAAATCCCGACCACGGCAGAAAATAGAAAAGAGAATGAAAGTCATTCCCTATGCCTCACCATAGGTTCTATAAAGTATGCTATGCTATGTACCAGACCTATTGTATACCTTGCTCTGAATTTGGCAAGGGAGTACAATGGTGATCTAGGAGTAGATCACTGGACATTGGTCAAGAACATCCTTAGTGAGGACTAAGGAAATATTTCTCGATTATGGAGGTGTAAAAAAGCCCGTCAGAAAGAGTTACATCGATGCAAGCATTTTACACTGATCCAGATGACTCTAAGTCTCAATCTGGATACATATTGAAAGTGGGAGCAATTAGCTAGAGTAGCTCCGCGCGAGCATTGTAGACATAGAATATTTGCAAAATAGATACGGCTCGAATGTGACAGACCCGCTGACTAAGCTTCTCTCACGAGCAAAACATGATCATACCTTAGTACTCTTTGGGTGTTAATCACATAGCGATGTGAACTAGATTATTGACTCTAGTAAACCCTTTGGGTGTTGGTCACATGACGATGTGAACTATGGGTATTAATCACATACAGATGTGAATATTAGTGTTGAATCACATGATGATGTGAACTAGATTATTGACTCTAGTGCAAGTGGGAGACTGAAGGAAATATGCCCTAGAGGCAATAATAAAGTTATTATTTATTTCCTTATTTCATGATAAATGTTTATTATTCATGCTAGAATTGTATTAACGGAAACATAATACATGTGTGAATACATAGACAAACAGTGTCACTAGTATGCCTCTACTTGACTAGCTTGTTAATCAAAGATGGTTATGTTTCCTAACCATGAACAAGGAGTTGTTATTTGATTAACAAGGTCACATCATTAGTAGAATGATCTGATTGACATGACCCATTCCGTTAGCTTAACACTTGATCGTTTAGTATGTTAATGCTTTCTTCATGACCCATACATGTTCCTATAACTATGAGATTATGCAACTCCGTTTACGGAGGAACACTTTGGGTACTACCAAGCGTCTGGCGTGGCGGGTGATTATAAAGGAGTACTACAGGTGTCTCCAAAGGTACTTGTTGGGTTGGCGTATTTGAGATTAGGTTTTGTCACTCCGATTGTCGGAGAGGTATCTCTAGGCCTTCTCGGTGATACACATCACTTAAGCCTTGCAAGCATTACAACTAATGAGTTAGTTGTGAGATGATGTATTACGGAGCGAGTAAAGAGACTTACGATAACGAGATTGAACTAGGTATTGGATACCGACGATCGAATCTCGGGTAAGTAACATACCGATGACAAAGGAACAACGTATGTCGTTATGCGGTTTGACCGATAAAGATCTTGAAGAATATGTAGGAGCCAATATGGGCATCCAGGTTCCGCTATTGGTTATTGACCGAGAATAGTTCTAGGTCATGTCTACATAGTTCTCGAACCCGTAGGGTCCGCACGCTAAGGTTTCGATGATGTTATATTATGAGTTTATGAGTTTTGATGTACCGAAGGAGTTCGAGTCCCGGATGAGATCGGGGACATGACGAGGAGTCTCGAAATGGTCGAGACGTAAAGATCGATATATTGACGACTATATTCGAGTTCGGAAAGGTTCCGAATGATTCGGGTATTTTTCGGAGTACCGGAGAGTTACGGGAATTCGCCGGGGAGTATATGGGCCTTATTGGGCCATACGGGAATAGAGGAGAAAGGCCAAAAGGGAGGAGGCCTGCGCCCCTCCTCAGGTCCGAATTGGACAAGGGGCGCAGCCCCCCTTTCCTTCTCCTTCTCCCCCTCTTTCCCCCTCTCCTACTCCAACAAGGGAGGTGGAATCCTACTAGGACTAGGGAGTCCTAGTAGGACTCCACACCATGGCGCCGCCTCCTAAGGGCCGGCCTCCTCCTCCCTCCCTCCTTTATATACGGGGGCAGGGGGCACCCCATGAACACACAAGTTGATCTACGGATCTTTCCTTAGCCGTGTGCGGTGCCCCCTTCCACCATATTCCACTTCGGTCATATCGTCGCGGAGCTTAGGCGAAGCCCTGCGCCGGAGAAGTCATATCATCGCGGAGCTTAGGCGAAGCTCTGCGTCGGTGGAGCATCAACATCGTCACCACGCCGTCGTGCTGACGGAACTCATCCCCGACACTTTGCTGGATCGGAGTCCGGGGATCGTCATCGAGCTGAACGTGTGCAGAACTCGGAGGTGCCGTACGTTCGGTGCTTGGATCGGTCGGATCGTGAAGACGTACGACTACATCAACCGCGTTGTTATAACGCTTCCGCTTTCGGTCTACGAGGGTACGTGGACGGACACTCTCCCCTCTCGTTGCTATGCCATCACCATGGTCTTGCGTGATCGTAGGAAATTTTTTGAAATTACTACGTTCCCCAACACAAATGTAGGCTTCCAATATATCAATCTTTATGTCTCGACCATTTCGAGACTCCTCGTCATGTCCGTGATCACATCCGGGACTCCGAACAACCTTCGGTGCATCAATACTTATAAACTCATAATGAACTGTCATCGAAACGTTAAGCGTGCGGACCCTACGGGTTCGAGAACTATGTAGACATGACCTAGAACCATTCTCGGTCAATAACCAATAGCGGAACCTGGATGCCCATATTGGTTCCTACATATTCTACGAAGATCTTTATCGGTCAAACCGCATAACGACATACGTTGTTCCCTTTGTCATCGGTATGTTACTTACCCGAGATTCGATCGTCGGTATCCAATACCTAGTTCAATCTCGTTACAGTTAGTCTCTTTACTTGTTCCGTAATACATCATCTCACAACTAACTCATTAGTTGTAATGCTTGCAAGGCTTAAGTGATGTGTATCACCGAGAAGGCCTAGAGATACCTCTCCGACAATCGGAGTGACAAAACCTAATCTCGAAATACGCCAACCCAACAAGTACCTTTGGAGACACCTGTAGTACTCCTTTATAATCACCCAGTTACGCTGTGACGTTTGGTAGTACCCAAAGTGTTCCTCCGGTAAACGGGAGTTGTATAATCTCATAGTTACAGGAACATGTATGGGTCATGAAGAAAGCATTAGCAACATACTAAACGATCAAGTGCTAGGCTAACGGAATGGGTCATGTCAATCACATCATTCTCCTAATGATGTGATCCCATTAATCAAATGACAACACATGTCTATGGTTAGGAAACATAACCATCTTCGATTAATGAGCTAGTCTTGTAGAGGCATACTAGTGACTATCTGTTTGTCTATGTATTCACACATGTATTATGTTTCCGGTTAATACAATTCTAGCATGAATAATAAACATTTATCATGGTATAAGGAAATAAATAATAACTTTATTATTGCCTCTAGGGCATATTTCCTTCACCAGCCAAGTACGGCCTTGACTTTTTCCGGGTCTACGGCGATACCTTCTTGAGTCAGTACGTGGCCCAGAAAACCTACTTGCTTTAGCCAAAATTCACACTTGCTGAATTTAGCGTACAACTGATGTTTCCTGAGTTCTCCTAGTACAATCCGGAGATGTTCAGCGTGTTCTTCTGGTGTTTTGGAGTATACCAGAATATCATCGATAAATACCACAACAAACTTATCCATAAACTTCATGAATACTTTGTTCATGAGGTGAACAAAATATGCGGGGGCGTTTGTTAGTCCGAATGGCATCACGGTGAACTCGTACAATCCGTATCTGGAGGTGAAAGCGGTCTTGGGAATATCCTCGGTTCGTACTTTCAGTTGATGATATCCCGATCTCAAGTCAATCTTTGAGAACACCTTGGCCTTAGCGAGTTGATCGAATAAATCATTTATTCGCGGCATCGGATATTTGTTCTTGATTGTGACCATGTTTAGCGCTCGATAGTCTATGCACAATCTCAGTGTTCCATCCTTCTTTTTGGCGAATAAAATTGGTGAACCCCAAGGTGAGGAACTGGCTCGTATGTACCCTTTTTCCAACAGTTCCTTTATTTGCTTCTTTAGTTCCACCAATTCGGATGGTGCCATTCTGTATGGTTTCTTGTATATGGGAGCGGTTCCGGGTGCTAGCTCAATGCTGAATTCAATCTCTCTATCTGGTGGCATGTCTGGTAGTTCTTCGGGGAATACATCTGGAAATTCACACACTACTGGCACTTTGCTCAATTCAGAAATATCTACCTTGTTCAATCTCGGTTGCCGGCATATTTTTCTTTCCTTGCCTGAAACCTTTATGGTCTTCCCGTGGTGATGGGTGAGAATTACGGTCCTGTTGAAGCAGTCAATAAAACCTTTGTTGGTGGTTAACCAATCCATCCCTAAGATGACATCCAGCCCTTTATTTTCCAATACGATAAGATTTGCGTGGAACTTCAACCCTTCAAACTCGATAACCACATCCTGGCAATAATTCTGGGTAACTTGCTTGATTCGAGGGGACTTGACGATCATAGATTTTCCCAAGGGAAGCATCGAAAAATTATTTTGCAAAGCAAAACTTTTCGAAACGAACGAGTGAGAAGCTCCAGAATCAAACAAAACCATGGCAGGTATTGTGTTGACAGGGAACGTACCGAGTACGATATCTAGGGCATTTTGTGCTTCCTCTTTGGTCACGTGGTTCAGATGACCCTTCCTGTGGTTCTTATTTGGGTTGAAATTGTTGCGCTTTGGTGCCGAATTATTGCCTCCGTTGTTCGGCTTTGGGGCCGAGTTCCGTGGCTTGGGGCACTGCTTGGCATAGTGCCCTTCTTCTCCACAAGCGTAACAGGTAACGCCTGGGCGGTATGTGAACTCCTTGTCCCTTGCGTGGAAATTCTTGCTTGGGCGTGAGACGTTTGTCGTGGGTTTGGGTGTCCAATTTTTCTGAACGTCTGTCTTGCTGCGGTGGTTGCGGGTGTGTTTAGACTGGTCCCTCTTCCGTTTGCGGAAGTCTTCTAAGTTGCGTCTCTCATTTTCCAAGGTAATGGCCTTATCTACCAGCATCTTAGAATCTGGAAATGTGTGTACGACCAACTGACATTTAAGCGCGTGTGTCAGTCCGTCTAGGAACTTCTCCATCTTTTTGTTTTCTGACATTCGTTCCTCGTTGGCGTAGCGAGACAGCAGGGTAAACTGACTGTTATATTCGGACACTGTCATTGTTCTTTGCTTGAGGTCATCAAATTCTCTCTTTTTGATCTTCATCAGACTCTTAGGAATATGTGCCCCACGAAAACCTTCTTTAAATTCCTCCCATGATATATTATTTTCGTTGGGGTGCATGTGTAGGAAATTTTCCCACCACGATGCGGCTGCTCCAGTGAGATAGTGCGGAGCATAAAGCACTTTCTCAAGGTCTGAACACTGGGCGATAATTAATTTTCTCTCCATGTCTCGAAGCCAGTCCTCGGCTTCCAGAGGTTTGTCAGTGTGAGAAAATGTTTGGGGACGCGTCTTCTGTAGCTCGGATAACTTGGATTGCTGCTGATACTGTCCGCGGTAATTCCCCATATTGATGACTTGGTTCAGTATTTCCTGATGTTGCTGCTGACTTTGTTCATCAAGACGGCACATCTGGGAAAGTGCAGTTTCACTGTCCTGTTGACTTGTCTGTCCCTGTGTGAAATTGTTGCCTGGGGGTGTGCCATAATTTTCCTCTGTCGGAGTTGGCATGGAGCGCGTCCAAGGATGAGACATAATTTACTCTGGGGATATATTTTGAAACACTCATAAGAAAGTGGAAGAAGTCGCAAAAATTAAGTCCATAAACGCATAAGGATGGCAAATAAATTAAAAGCCCAAGATTTTTTTTTTCAAGAAAACAAGTCGATTGCGCATGGAGAAGGACTGCTCATTACATATCTTACACGCAGCCAATAATTATACAATACATCACTCAGGATTTGCGTACATAAATCCTGACATGTTATTTAGTCTAGTGCACTCCTCCAGATCCTACATGATGCGCAAACAAACTACTTCTCACAGCCTATTTACATATAAACATATCGTACAAGTCGGTACATCGCATGGCGGCTAAGCGTACTTAGTCGGAGATGGTAAGGATTTCCCTTGGCCTGCCAAGGGTGAGGCGTAGAGAGGCTGGGGACTCAACCTCCTCTTCGGAGATAGGCTCCAGATGAGAGGTGCTGCACGGAGTTGGTGGAGCAGGTGCCCTGTGTGGGACAACTCGAATCTGAGCGGGCACGAGGGGTGGTGCAGAACGAACCGGAGTAGGTGCAATGACATGGTTGAATTCCTCCGTGGTGGGCAGGCGACGAGTAGCGGTGCGAGCAGTAGGAGCGAACGGTGCTGATGACGAGACGAAAGTCAGTGGCGGTGCAGCACGCAGGAGCTCCCTCCTGTTGGCGGCACAGCCATGGACTGAGTCCATGCGGGCAGCTACAAAGTCGTCCACCAGGTTGTCGAAGGCTGCCTCCAAAGCCCGGAGATACTCGATGAGCATCTCAAAAGCTTCGCCCCGTTCTCCTCTGGGGCAAGAGAACGCGTAGTGGCAGGTGTAAGGCACGTGACATGGCAGGTAGCGGTAGCGACGAGTCTTCATTGAAGGCAGGATATCCCTGAGACGGGCTATCGCCTCATGGGCTGCCATCTGTAGCGCGTGCTTCTCTGTGGTCATGGCTCTCCCCACGAACCGGTAACGCTCAACTCGTCCTCTCTTGAATTCCACCGCGGCTTGGTGCATGGTTAGACGGTCATTGACCTTGTGCTGAGAGAGAGAGAGAGACTGGGCGCACATCTGGCCCCATCGCGACTTGGACGATGAAGGAGAGAAGCTTGACAAACCCATCGGGCATGTTGGCGAACATCTGCGACTCGCAGTCGTTGCTGGCCATCTACAAAAGTAGGCAAAAATCCTGAGTAGTCAAATCATAAATTTATGCTGACTGTCAGAAATTGACTACATTTGTAAAAATAATAAATAGCTCTATTATGCTAATAACCGATTAGCGATCGCACCTAGTGGCTTCCTACAGTCAGCCTGGCTCTGGTACCAAGCTTGTCACGACCGGATTTTCAATAAAAATATTTATTGAACAACCGACCCATGAAATCCAATATGAGGATAAATCCTCCATATCGGTAGACAAAACTTTGATACAAGAAGCCAGTAGCATTACAATATTACAAAGGTCGGACTAAAGATGCCCAACCAATTATTACAACACGCTAACAATTATACATGATGGCGGATATGGCACAAGGTGTAGGGTGGAAATACTGCTGACTTGGAGTATGCGTGGTTGGTGGAATAACACAGTGGGGTGGTTAATAAGTCTACTGCACTGGCGGCTCATCGAGCGTCGAGGTGAGGCTCGATGAATTTATTTGGGTAGCGGAAGCGGATATTTTACAAGGACTAATCCAGGGGTCGCACGAGACTGACTGGGATTCCTCTAGGCGTCGGACTCGCTATCGAACTCTTCATCCATGAGATCGCCTTCGTCAGCATCTGGCCAAATCAACAAGCCAGGTGAGTACTATGAAAGTACTCGCAAGACAGTTCGGACAAAAGATATGACAAATGGAAGCATGAATGCGACATAGTTAATCTTAACAAATGCTCAATTAAAGGAGTATAGAAAAATAATTAAAATGGGAGTCGGCGGTAGTCCGCTCGAAAACCCAAGGAGGCAAACTTAAAACCGATCGGGTATCTGAAGCGACGCCTCGAAAGGTGAATAAATAAGCAAAATATTGTCACAGTCGGGCGTCTGAGCGACACCTCATAAAGGGCTTATATTGAAATAAAATGCATGCGTGCCGCAGTCGGACGTCTGAGCGACATCACAGAACGGGCTTATAATAAAAATAAGTAACATCAATGCCGCAGTCGGACGTCTGAGCGATATCACAGAAAGGGCTTAAAAAAATAAGTAACAGCAATGCCGCAGTCGGACGTCTGAGCGACATCACAGAAAAGGGCTTATAATAAAAATAAGTAACAGCAATGCCGCAGTCGGACGTCTGAGCGACATCACAGAAAGGGCTTATAATAAAAATAAGTAACAGCAATGCCGCAGTCGGACGTCTGAGCGACATCATAGAAAGGGCTTATAATAAAAATAAGTAACAGCAATGCCGCAGTCGGACGTCTGAGCGACATCACAGAAAGGGCTTTCATCACAAAGATATAGCACTCATAATAAATATTCAACACATGAATTTAAACGGGTTAGTCCATCCACAGGAATAAAAATTTAACCGGACTTAGTACTCATGTGATTCACCGGAATATCTGTCACCAAAACTGACACTTGTCAGGATAAGATAATACAGAACTTGGACATGGATAAGATGATTCGAGGATTTATGACTCTGCAGAGTTTGTACTAAAATTACCCACAGCCAACGGATTTCCGTAGTCCTGAAGGACTAGTTCCATTGATGGTATTTCGGAAGAAACACAGCTAACCAGTACACACCCATCCTACCTCACGATGCCAGGGATCACCCTAGACATCGTCCAAGAAAAACTTTTGAGACGGGGAGATCACAATCTCGAATAGCATGGGATCAAATTTATATTCGCGCGCTCTAAGGGGTGCCCCCTCTCGGTCCCAACCGGAAACACCCATGCCCCCTGACCGGATGACTGGCTTTAATCCAGGGCCATGGAACCATCATCACGGCCTCTCCATTTGGTGTGTACCAGGAAAGCGGTTTGCTACTTACTAAGCCATATCCCTTGCGGAAAACATGTGGTAGTACGGGAAGGGAAATGGATGGGAACCGAACTGATACGGGTTGACACTGAAGTCAAATAGTATGGCATAAGACTGGCATGCTACAACACTGCCATCTTACCCATCCTCATGCCAACACATGGCCGTGCACATTCACATCCAACACGTATGGATTATCGAACTCACTTGCCTCAACTTTGCATGAAAAATAACATTCATCGGTATGCTCACAAACATGCCATGAAACTACTTAATGCAAACCTGCCAGAACACTCATCATATCAAAAGTTCAAACATGCTTGCCTGGTTCAGAGTAGTCGGAGCCTAGCTCGGTGAAGTTTGCGGTCCCGTCACCTCCTTCGGTATCTACGATATAAAGAAAACATATGCGCTAACGTAAATACCGCGAGGTGCACAAAAATTACTCCAAATATTTTTCAAATAAATATGATAAAAAACTAGACAAAATTTTAAAGAGGACAGAAAAAGAATCAATCAAAAATACTTTTCTGATTAAAAGTTATAAGAGTTTTGGTCCAAGGACCCATCTGTAATGAAACAGAAAGTTTCGAGGGGGTTCTGCGGAAAAGTCCAGATAACGTTTCGTTTAAAAGAAACGGCTGAGAGACTGACAGGCGGGCTCCACCCGTCAGGTTTGAATTTTCAAACGAGGGAAAACAGAGCGACGGCGCCGAGAGGTGCGGTGGTCGCCGGCGGCGATCCACGGCGAGGTAAGGTGATCGGGTGTACCTTCGTGATCAGTGCGCCCTTCCGCGTCTGTGGGTGGTGGCAGAGGTCGTCGGCGAGCACCACGTCGACGGCGGCCCTTGCTCAGGAGGACGGCAGTTCGGACGGTCGTGGATTTCGCCGGAGAGAGCTGCGGGGCCAAAATTGAGGTGGGGGTTATCCTACTAGAGGTGGTACGAGGCTACGGGCGAAAGTAGGGCGGCGGAGGAGTTCTCACCGGAGAGAACGATGCCGAAGCCCGAGGCGGACGGAGGTGGCCGGAGTCGAGGAAGAAAGGCCCCTCGAGGCCCCTCCAGTGGCTAGGCGGGGTCTGGTGAGGTGGTGGAGTCGTGCGGAGGCGAGAGCAAGCTCGGGCTGCCATATATAGCCGACCCGAGTCGGTTGCCGTGAACGGATAAGTCCGGCGAGTTGATTACGGCGGCGCTGTGGCTGGACGGTCGGCTTAGGAGCTTGAGCATCGCCTAGGAGGGGTATTGGAGCCGTTCCCGTGTCCAACTCAGCACGGGAGGGCTGGTTACAGTCTGCCCTCGACGGAACGGCCGCACGGCCCGTCGGCGGCAGAGAGCGCGCTCTGCACGTGCCAAGCCACGGCGACGGTGCCGCATGCGTGCGCTGGCAAGGAGGTGGCCACGCGGAGCCACCAAAACGCTTGGGCGGCGTCGAACGGCGTTGCGCCACAGTTTTGCCCCCTGTCGTCCGTTACGGTGGTGCAGCCGCCGCAAAGCACGCCGCCAGCGGCCAGGCGCCACCGATGCGAGGAACGCGCCAAGCGCTCGTGTGAAGCTCCGGACAAGAGGGATAGGCTGTGAGCAACGTGCCAAGGGCACTGTGGACTCGTGACTGAAGTTACTGACGGAGATCGACACTGAACTTCTGAATTTTCTGAAAGTGAACAGTACTAGTGCATGCAAGGTGTTCGACAGAATGATCTAGTCATGTAGGGATCTTTCCTTGAGCTGGTTTTTGGTGGAGGGGCCTCTCATTGCATCTAGAGGCTGCCTGAATATTTGTGGAATTTTTGGAGTAATGTAGATATGAATTTCACCAAATTTGGCAAATCTGGTCCAAACTTGCAGGGACTATAATTTGAAATTTTTGAACAGAAGAGGAGTGGATCTTGATAGTTCTAGGTTGTGGGTACCAAGGACTATCCAAGGGAGTTGGTTTGAGGTCAAAATTCAAATGCATTAAGGTACTTGCTTTGCAAATTACCTAGGCTCAAAATAATAGACAGAAAAGATTTGGGAGAGAATTAATTGAAATAAAAATTCAGAAGAGGTTGAACTAGTAGAGATAGAGTGTTTGGATTGCCCCAAGTGGAAGGAGATATATTTGGGAAGATTTTACCATGTGGTGTATGGCCAAATCATGAATGATTTCAAATATGGGAGAGAATGAAAACCCTTAGAGTTTCTTTTGAAAGAAAAATAAACTTCAAAGATTTTTCTTGAATCCTTGAGAGGAGAGCAATTAGAGGAAAAATTTAAAAACTAAACACCAGAGTTGAAGGAAATGCAAAAGTAAAATATTTGCCAGAGGGAAAAAGCTTTTGATAGAGATTTTTTTTTTTGGAAGGGTTTTGGTGACCTCCTTCAAATCCAACAAAGTTTTGAAGAAAACCAAAGAAAATTTTTTGGAGTGTCACAATTCCCGAGGACGATAGTATGTCTATTATTCTTGGAAGACCTTTCCTTAATACTACAGGGGCTGTTATTGATTGCAACAAAGGCAATGTCACTTTTCATGTTAATGGTAATGAGCACACGATACACTTTCCGAGGAAACAACCTCAAGTTTATAGTATCAACTTTATTGGAAAAATTCCATCAATTATATTTGGAGGTTTTGAATTTCCTCTTCCTATTGTCAAGAAGAAATATGATATACTTATTATTGGGGATGTCCATATCCCCGTTGAGGTAACATAGTGTTATTCGAAATTTCTCCGGTTTCATGTTAATTGGAATGAGTTTGTTAACAAGACTTGATCAACCTTGTTAGTGGATTCCTATTGATGAGCATGAGATGGATGAAACTAGAAGCACAACCTTCTGTACCCTCTTTATATCCTCTGCTCTTTAGTAAAAATAAAGTAAAATAGTATTTTTCTGTCTATCTCCCGACTTATCCGTGCAATATAAAAATATCCCGAAAATAAAAGTCCTCAGAATGCCATGCCAATTTAATATGATTTTTTCGGGAATATTTGAGGATTTTTAGTGCAAAAATTACCGCGGGGGGAGCTGCCACCTGGCCACGAGGGTGGAGGGTGCGCCCTCACCCCCTAGGCGCGCCCCCTGCCTCGTGGGCCCACGGTGGCCCTCCTCCACTTATCCCTGCACCCATCTTCTTCCTCTGCCTCACACAAACCCGAAAAACCAACTCAAGCTCGTGTTCCAACCCCTTTTGCTGTGATTTTCGATCTCCTTGCTCAAAGCACCTCTCGCAAAACTGCTTGGGGAGATTGTTCCTTTGTATTTGACTCCTCCATTGGTCCAATTAGTTTTTGTTCTAGTGCTTTATTCATTGCAAATTTGTGCTGCATAGGTGACCATGTTCTTGAGCTTGCATGTCAAATTTATATGGTTCCAAGTAGTTCTAATGCTTGATATATGCTCTAGGCACTTGTAGGAGTAGTTGCTATCAGTTTTATTGAAGTTGGTTCACTTTTGTTTGAAGTTACTAAAAATTTCAGAATTATTTTTCAGAGAAAAGAATATGCTTAGGAAGATGTTCCAAGGTGGTTCTTCAAGGAAGCAAGGTCCCAGGCTTGCAATGTGTGATGCTGACGAGGAACCACCAAGGGACGCTCTTGTGAGGCCCTGTGAATGGCCTTCAGAAAATTTTATGAATCAAGCGGGAATTAAAGAAGAATTCTACGCATATTTGCGTAATGCCGGTCTTGAGGACTTTGAAGCTGATAAATGCCCCCAGTATCGTGATCTCACAAGTTCATTTGTGGGGAGTTTTGAGTTTTCATCTTCGTGTAATTCTCCTTCAGTCATGTTTGACCTTTATGACAAATCTTATACCATGGACTTAGAGGATTTCACTCTTGCATGCAAACTTCCATCTTGGGGTAATGTCAGGGATCCCCCTAAATCTGAATATAGAGACTTTCTTGCTAAAATAACTGTGGGGGAATCTAGAGATATAACACAAGCCACTATAGGGAGCATTCACTGTCCTGCTATACATTATTTTGCTCTCTTTATAGGTAGATGCATAAATGCTAAAGATGAAGCATGTCACATGTGTGCCCCTGATCTCAGCATTCTCAGAAGTGCTGTGTTAGGAGACCAATCTTATCATATGGGAGCCATTGTAGCTCGTAGGTTGCATCATAATAGACATAACGGAGATTTCTTCGGAGGAATTTATGCAACCCGCTTGGCTAATTTCCTTGATGTAGACATTCGTGAGGGTGATATGGAGTTAACCCCTACTTATTTAGATCTTGATTCCATGTTTTCCCACCAGTTTGTTGAGAGGACTGGACCACCTCTCCAGTATCGACTAATCTTTAACAAACGGCATGTTGTCCGTGTCACTCTTCCTGCTCCTGCCTTCTTTCATTTTCAGACTAGAGGAAGATATATTATTACTGGAGAGGAGGCAGATGAGTACGAGAGGAGAGCGGAGGCAGCTCGATGCCATGCTGCAGCTCAGGAGGCGGTAGCCGCTACATCGTAGTACGACCCCAGCTACACCTACGGGTATCAGCCAGGCTATCTCTGGCAATAGACCAACTTAGGCCAAAAGCCTAAGCTTGGGGGAGTACGTATTTACCACTGACACTACATTTATGCTCACACACACTCATTGCTAGATGTCGGTGCTCATACTCTTTCACTGTAATATCCATGTTAGTTTAAATTTCTTTTTCCTGCTTTCTTCTTGTGTGTTTGATAAGCCTTAAGAAAAAAAAGAAAAAATTAGTTAGTCTACTTTCCATGCTTGTAGTAGAATTAAAAATAAAACCCAAAAATATTTCCCGTTCTTCTTTTGCTTGTTGGGAGCTTTTCCGTGTAAATAGTTTTTATTTCTTTTCCTTTCTTTGGGGGTCGAGAAGACTATATTGAAAATGCTTAGTGGCTCTCATATGCATTATTGTTTATCTAACTTAGAGCCCATATTACTTGTCTTCTCTCTTGAGTTGAATGCTTGCAGATTCCAGCTTAGTCCAATGCACGTGCACTCTTATTATTTTACACACCGTTCGGTCGTGCAAGTGAAAGGCAATAATGATGATATATGATCGACTTATTGGGATGAGAAAAGCTGGTATGAACTCGACCTCTCTTGTTTTTGTAAATTTGATGATTCATCGTTCCTAATTCAGCTGTTATGAAGTAAACATATTTGCAATGACATTTAGAGATTATAGTTACTTGTGCCATGCTTGATTAGCTATGAGTTATAATGGTTTACCTTGCGTGCCAACATGCTATTAGAATGATTATGATATGGTATGATGGGATGGTATCCTCCTTTAAATGAATTGAGTGACTCGACTTAGCACATGTTTACGCATGTAGTTGAATCAAATCAACATAGCCTTCATGATATTTATGTTCATGGTGGATTATATCCTACTCATGCTTGTATTCGGTGTAAATTAATTTTAATGCATGTTTACGACTGTTGTCGCTCTCTCAGTTGGTCGCTTCCCAGTCTTTTGCTAGCCTTCACCTGTACTAAGCGGGAATACTGCTTGTGCATCCAAACTCCTTAAACCCCAAAGTTTTTCCATATGAGTCCACCATACCTTCCTATATGCGGTATCTACCTGCCGTTCCAAGTAAATTTGTATGTGCCAAACTCCAAACCTTCAAATGAAATTCTGTTTTGTATGCTCGAGCAGCTCATGTGCAACTAGGGCTGCCTATATCTTCCATGCTATGTGGGTTATTCTCAAGAGGAGTGGACTCCGCTCCTCATTCACGAGAAAGGGCCGGTAACCGGGATGCCCAGTCCCATGATCCAAAAAGATCAAAACAAATCAAAATAATTAAACAAAACTCCCCCTGGGACCCGTTGAATGTTGGAGGCATTCGTTGTTTCGAGCAAGCCATGGATTGATGCTTGTGGAGGAGGGGGAGTATAAACCTTTACCATTCTGTTTGGTAACTGCCTATAATGCATGTAGTATGGAAGATACAACCATCTCATAATTGTTGCGTTGACAGTGAAAGTATGCCGCTCAAAATATAATTTATCTCTATTTCAAAACCGAGCTCTGGCACCTCTACAAATCCCTGCTTCCCTCTGCGAAGGGCCTATCTATTTACTTTTATGTTGAGTCATCACCCTTCTTATTAAAAAGCACCCGCTGGAGAGCACACTGTCGTTTGCATTCATTATAATTGGTTTATATTGGGTATGACTTGACTGGATCTCTTTTACCATGAATTACAATGTTTAGTCAGTCCTTGATCTTTAAAGGTGCTCTGCATTTATGTTTTTGGTCTCAGAAAGGGCTAGCGAGATACCATTTTGTTATATCATGTTATGATTATTTTGAGAAAGTGTTGTCATCCGAGTTTTATTATTATGGCTCGCTAGCTGATTATGCTATTGATATGAGTAATTATGAGACCTACGTGTTATTGTGAGTATGGTTAGTTTATAATATTTGCTGAAACTTGAATGCTGGCTTTTCATGTTTACAACAACAAGAGCAAACAGAGTTTGTAAAAGTTTTTCTTTTTCTCTTTCAGTTTGTCAACTGAATTGCTTGAGGACAAGCAAGGGTTTAAGCTTGGGGGAGTTGATACGTCTCTGTCGTATCTACTTTTACAAACACTTTTTCCCTTGTTTTGGACTCTAACTTGTATGATTTGAGTGGAACTAACCCGGACTGACGCTGTTTTCAGCAGAATTGCCATGGTGTTGTTTTATGTGCAGAGACCTGAAACTCCACGGAACACCTTAGAAAAAATTAAAAAAAAATCCTCGCCAAAGGTGAAGACCAGGGGGCCCACACCCTGCTCACGAGGGCGGGGGGCGCGCCCTCCCCCCTGGGCGCGCCCCCTACCTCGTGGGCCCCCTGGTGGCCCTCCGACGCCAACTCCAACTCTATATATTGGCTTTCGGGGAGAGAAAACTCAGAGAGAAAGTTTCATTGCGTTTTACGATACGGAGCCGCCACCAAGCCCTAATCTCTCTCGGGAGGGCTGATCTGGAGTCCGTTCGGGGCTCCGGAGAGGGGGATTCGTCGCCGTCGTCATCATCAACCATCCTCCATCACCAATTTCATGATGCTCACCGCCGTGCGTGAGTAATTCCATCGAAGACTTGCTGGACGGTGATGGGTTGGATGAGATTTATCATGTAATCGAGTTAGTTTTGTTAGCGTTTGATCCCTAGTATCCACTATGTTCTGAGATTGATGTTGCTATGACCTTGCTATGCTTAATGCTTGTCACTAGGGCCCAAGTGCCATGATTTCAGATCTGAACCTATTATGTTTTCATGAATATATGTGTGTTCTTGATCCTATCTTGCAAGTCTATAGTCACCTACTATGTGTTATGATCCGCAACCCAGTGACAATAATCGGGACCACTCCGGTGATGACCATAGTTTGAGGAGTTCATGTATTCACTATGTGCTGATGCTTTGTTCCGGTTCTCTATTAAAAGGAGGCCTTAATATCCCTTAGTTTCCAATAGGACCCCGCTGCCACGGGAGGGTAGGACACAAGATGCCATGCAAGTTCTTTTCCATAAGCACGTATGACTATTTACGGAATAAATGCCTACATTACATTGATGAACTGGAGCTAGTTCTGTGTCACCCTATGTTATGACTGTTACATGCCGAACCACATCCGGCATAATTATCCATCACTCATCCGGTGCCTACGAGCTTTCCATATACTGGTTTGCGCTTATTTACTTTTCCGTTGCTACTGTTACGATCACTACAAAATTCCAAAAACATTAATTTTGTTGTCTTTACTTTGTTACCGTTACCACCACTATCATATTACTTTACTACTAAACACTCTGCTGCAGATACTAAGTTTTCAGGTGTGGTTGAATTGACAACTCAGCTGCTAATACTTGAGAATATTTTTTGGCTCCCCTTGTGTCGAATCAACAAATTTGGGTTGAATACTCTACCCTCGAAAACTGTTGCGATCCCCTATACTTGTGGGTTATCACTTGTATGTTTAGATAGATACTTGTATTATTTTCTTACTTTTATTATTGCATCTTATATAGTGCAATGGTTTTGGTATCCGCCCCCGTCGGCCCTCGTCATGTCTATGACTCGGATGTGGTATATATTATCTTTTCATAACTATTGGTTCATTAATTGTTTATGAAAATTATGCCGACCAACGTGACATAGATTTTATTTATCTAGGAGGTTGTTGAACCGGAAATTCCAACCGACCCTATTGGCGAGAGGTTAAATTTGGTTGAAGAAGAAAACAATTTCTTGAAGGAAAAAATAAGAAAAATTGAGGAGGAGAAGATGATATTGGAGTTGCATGTTGCGGATGTCGTCGATGATCACAAGATCAAGATGGATGCAATGCGCTTGAAGATTAGAAAGATTAGAAAATATGCCATTCATACCGAGGCTTGGTATCATTATGCCGTTGGATCAGTTGTTACCTTGGTTGCGATTATGATCGCAATTGTTTTCGCATTGAAATGTTTTACATAGTTTCAGTGTATGGTTTAATTAATTTAGATGCTCTGCAGAGCTTTATGTTGTTAAATGAGAACTATGTATGTACTTTGGTTTTAATGTGATGATGAACTTCTATTAATTTGGTCACTTAATTATCTATTCATGATGTTCTGTAATGATTTTTGACACACTTAATTATATATAATGCACGCAGATGAACCAGCAATGGATGTACGGTGAAAGACACACCTCCGAGTACATTAAGGGCGTGCATGATTTTCTCGAAGTGGCTGAGGCAAACAAGCAGAATGGTTTTATGTGTTGTCCATGCCTATATGTGGAATACTGAAGTCTTACTCTGACCGGAAAATCCTTCGCACCCACCTGCTTTACAAGGGTTTCATGCCACACTATAATGTTTGGACGAGGCACGGAGAAATAGGGGTTATGAAGGAAGACGGCGAAGAAGAAGAGTACGATGACAACTATGTGCCCCCTGAATACGGTGATGGTACTGAAGATCAAGAGGAACCAGACGATGTGCACGATGATGCTGCAACGGGCAAAGCTGCTAAAGATCAAGAGGAACCAGACGATTTGCCCGATGATGATGATCTCCGCCGGGTCATTGTCGATGCAAGGACGCAATGTGAAAGTCAAAAGGAGAACCTGAAGTTCGATCGCATGTTAGAGGATCACAAAAAAGGGTTGTACCCCAATTGCGAAGATGGCAACACAAAGCTCGGTACCGTACTGGAATTTCTGCAGTGGAAGGCAGAGAATGCCGTGCCTGACAAAGGATTTGAGAAGCTACTGAAAATATTGAAGAAGAAGCTTCCAAAGGATAACGAATTGCCCGACAGTACATACGTAGCAAAGAAGGTCGTATGCCCTCTAGGATTGGAGGTGCAGAAGATACATGCATGCCCTAATGACTGCATCCTCTACCGCGGTGCGTACAAGGATCTGAACGCATGCCGGTATGCGGTGCATTACGGTATAAGATCAGGCGAGATGACCACTGGTGATGTTGACGGCGAGCCCCCTAGGAAGAGGGTTCTGCGAAGGTGATGTGGTATGCTCCTATAATACCACGGTTGAAGCGTCTTTTCAGAAGCGGAGAGCATGCCAAGTTGATGCGATGGCACAGTGAGGACCGTAAGAAAGACGGGAAATTGAGAGCACCCGATGATGGGTCGCAGTGGAGAAAAATCGAGAGAAAGTACTGGGATTAGTTTGCAAGTGACCCAAGGCAAGGCAAGCATTTCAAAGGCGAGGCAGATCACGGAAGAAGCCGCCATACGTGCGGTGATCACGTACTTGCTATGGTCAATGATTTACGTAATCTTTGGAAAGGGTCGGCAGACTAGCTGTTCGAATGGCGGCGAGAATCACGCACCCATGTGGAAGAAGAAATCTATATTTTGGGACCTACCCTCTTGGAAAGACCTAGAGGTCCGCTCTTGATCGGCGTGATACCGTGACGAAGAACCTTTGCGTGAACCTGCTAGGCTTCTTGGGCGTGTATGGGAAGACAAAAGATACTCTGAGGCGCGGGAGGACCTGCAGCGCTTGCGAAAAAGACAGCATGCCTCCGAAGCGGTATGAAGGTCCTGCCAGCTACGCTCTTCGAAGAAGAAAGAAATCTTCTTTGAATGCCTGCTCGTATGAAGGTCGGCTGGCTTCTAAATCGAATATAAAGGGAATAATAAATATGCGGAGAAAAGTTCCGAACCTAAAGTTTCATGACTGCCACGTGATTATGGCGCTTAGCTGCTTCCGGTTGCATTGAGGGCTTCTACGGAAAAGCGTCCGATTAGCCATTGTGAAGCTATGTGCATTCCTCAATGCAATATCTCGAGAAGGTGATCGATCAAGAAATCGTTACCAGCGCTAAGGAGTTATGTGGCGCAATGTCTTGTCGGTTTCGAGCTGGTGTTCCCACCATCCTTCTTCAATATCATGGCCGCGTCCTAGTTCATCTAGTCGGCGAGATTGTCATTCTGGTTACCCTCTCGAGCTCGAGAATGGGCCTAGAATGAAAATCTAAATCGACTAGATGAACTGGGGCGTGTCATGATGAACAATATTCATGGTGCACCAATTTCAACTTCAACATGATTCATGCGTTTGCTTGAATCATCATGCTTGATCACCATGATCATCTGCTTTTGCAAATCCTTTCTTTCGACATTGATGGTTGGTCGGAAGAAGTCGACGATGGCCCAGGTACACATTCTTCCTGCAGCTTCCCAGGTATATACTATTGGTGTCAAGTAAACAGTGCGTGCATGCGTGATATCCCTTGTTTGTCTGTCCTGGAAGGTTACTGAGAGCAGGCCAATCGTTGATGGTCACGAACAGCAACGCCTTTAGGTCAAATTCCTCCTGTTTGTGCTCATCCCACGTACGTACACCGTTTCCATTCCACGGTTCCAAAAGTTCTTCAACTAATGGCCTTAGGTACACATCAATGTCGTTACCGGGTTGCTTAGGGCCTTGGATGAGAACTGGCATCATAATGAACTTCCGCTTCATGCACATCCAAGGAGGAAGGTTATACATACATAGAGTCACGGGCCAGGTGTTGTGATTGCTGCTCTGCTCCCCGAAAGGATTAATGCCATCCGCGCTTAAAGCAAACCATACGTTCCTTTAGTCACTTGCAAACTCATCCCAGTATTTTCTCTCGATTTTTCTCCACTGCGACCCGTCAGCGGGTGCTCTCAATTTCCCGTCTTTCTTACGGTCCTCACTGTGCCATCGCATCAACTTGGCATGCTCTCCGTTTCTGAACAGACGTTTCAACCGTGGTATTATAGGAGCATACCACATCACCTTCGCAGGAACCCTCTTCCTAGGGGGCTCGCCGTCAACATCACCAGGGTCATCTCGTCTGATCTTATACCATAATGCACCGCATACCGGGCATGCGTTCAGATCCTTGTATGCACCGCGGTAGAGGATGCAGTCATTAGGGCATGCATGTATCTTCTGCACCTCCAATCCTAGAGGGCATATGACCTTCTTTGCTACGTATGTACTGTCGGGCAATTCGTTATCCTTTGGAAGCTTCTTCTTCAATATTTTCAGTAGCTTCTCAAATCCTTTGTCAGCACAGCATTCTCTGCCTTCCACTGCAGCAATTCCAGTACGGTACCGAGCTTTGTGTTGCCATCTTCGCAATTGGGGTACAACCCTTTTTGTGATCCTCTAACATGCGATCGAACTTCAGCTTCTCCTTTTGACTTTCGCATTGCGTCCTTGCATCGACAATGACCCGACGGAGATCATCATCATCGGGCACATCGTCTGGTTCCTCTTGATCTTCTGCAGCTTCGCCCGTCTCAGCATCATCGTGCACATCATCTGGTTCCTCTTGATCTTCAGTAGCATCACCGTATTCAGGGGGCACATAGTTGTCATCGTACTCTTCTTCTTCGCCGTCTTCCATCATAACCCCTATTTCTCCATGCCTCGTCCAAACATTATAGTGTGGCATGAAACCCTTGTAAAGCAGATGGGTGTGAAGGATTTTCAGGTCAGAGTTAGACTTCGTATTCCCACATATAGGGCATGGACAACACATAAAACCATTCTGCTTGTTTGCCTCGGCCACTTCGAGAAAATCATGCACGCCCTTAATGTACTCGGAGGTGTGTCTTTCACCGTACATCCATTGCCGGTTCATCTGCGTGCCTTATATATAATTAAGTGTGTCAAAAATCATTACAGAACATCATGAATAGATAATTAAGTGACCAAATTAATAGAAGTTCATCATCACATTAAAACCAAAGTACATACATAGTTCTCATCTAACAACATAAAGCTCTGCAGAGCATCTAAATTAATTAAACCATACATTGAAACTATGTAAAACATTTCAATGCGAAAACAAATGCGATCATAATCGCAACCAAGGTAACAACTGATCCAGCGGCATAATGATACCAAGCCTCGGTATGAGTGGCATATTTTCTAATCTTTCTAATCTTCAAGCGCATTGCATCCATCTTGATCTTGTGATCATCGACGACATCCGCAACATGCAACTCCAATATCATCTTCTCCTCCTCAATTTTTCTTATTTTTTCCTTCAAAAAATTGTTTTCTTCTTCAACTAAATTTAACCTCTCGACAATAGGGTCGGTTGGAATTTCCGGTTCAACAACCTCCTAGATAAATAAAATCTATGTCACGTTGGTCGGCATAATTTTCATAAATAATAAATGAACCAATAGTTATGAAAAAATAATATATACCACATCCGAATCATAGACAGGACGAGGGTCGACGGGGGCGGATACCAAAACCATCGCACTATATAAGATGCAATAATAAAAATAAGAAAATAATACAAGTATCTATCTAAACATACAAGTAAGAATATTTTTCCTTTCAGAAAGAAGATAAGAACAAGAGGCTCACCACGGTGGTGCCGGCGATGAGATCGGCGCGGGCGATCGACGGCGGTGAAGACGGAGACGGGACGTGACAGACCGCTAAACCTAGACAAATATTGAGGAAAATGGGGTTTGGAGGTCGATCTTGGAGAGGAGAAAGTTAAGTAGTGTGGCTCGGGCATTCCATCGAACACCTCGTGTGCATAGGAGGTGAGCTAGAGCACCACAAAGCTCTCCAACGGCCGGGCAGAAAAACAGAGCAGTGAAATGCTCTGCCCGCGGGCGAGGGGTATATATAGGCACCTCATTGGTCCCGGTTGGTGGCATGAACCGGGACCAAAGGGAAGCCTTTGGTCCCGGTTCAAGCCACCAACCGGGACCAATGGTGGTGGGCAGAGCGAGGCCCATTGGTCCCGGTTCGTCCCACCAACCAGGACCAAAAGGTCCAGACGAACCGGGACCAATGGCCCATGTGGCCCGGCCGGCCCCCGGGGCTCACGAACCGGGTCCAATGCCCCTATGGGTCCCGGTTCTGGATTGAACCGGGACTAATGGTCTGACCCGGCCTGGACCATTGCCCCCTTTTCTACTAGTGACACCAGCCACTGAAATGCTGACGCGTGGAAGCCTTTTGGTCCCGGTTTATGTCACCAACCGGGATCAAAGGCCCCCCTGCCTCGGCTGCCCGCAGCGGCCACGTGGATGCCCATCTGTCCCGGTTCGTGTAAGAACCGGGACTAAAGGTGGGAGGCATTAGTAACGACCTTTTAGTCCCGGTTCAAGAACCGGGACTAAAGGCCCTTACGAACCGGGACAAATGCCCTGTTTTCTACTAGTGTTTTTGAATTGTTGGAAATATGAGCAATTTGCTGAGTGATTTTATTAACAGAAATACTAGATAAAGGATGACTAGTATAGCAGTGATAAAACAAGCCATGCGATTTGACAAAGAGAAGGTACACAACATCTTCATATATGAACCGTAACTAAACATATCTTGAGCAGACAGTATAGCAAGTTGCATATATGAAATAGAGTCTAACATATCTAGGGCAAATACTAGAACAAGGAACTGTAGCAGAACCTCTAATAGAAAGGGGACGAACACGTACGGGGCAGCAGCAGCAGAAGCGCTGGACTTGGGGTCGGTGTCCTCGTCAGCCATGTCGTCGAGGAGGTCGTGGACGTCGGGGAAGAAGTCGTCGGAGTCCGGGGCGTCCGTGATGAAGAAGTCAGTAGTCGCGCGAAGCGCTCCCCAAAAACCTTATCACCCTTCTCCCGTACAGGACTCAAAAGGTGCGGTTTCGGAGGCCTACTGTCCCGACCTGCGGTGCACGCCACAAGCCGGGATGGGGAAGATTGTAGCAGCAGCGCAGTGCTCAGGAACACGTGAAGAGGTGCGTCGTTCGTATTCATTATCCACTACCGCAAAAACTTTTCAGCTTCCAAGTGACCTTTCGTATACCCGTAGTGCGTGGCAAAAAATAGACATCGGCCCACGGCACGGCGAGGCAGGCGGCGGAGGAGGAGCGCGCGTGGATGTCCCTCTTGTTCTCATGCTTATACAAGTGGGGAAAGAACCTCCCTTATAAGGAGGTCCAACTCCCACTAAACTAGCAATGTGGAACTAAACTTTAGTAGTATCCCTTGCCTTGCACAAATGAGCTAAATGGGCCTCTAGGATTTATTTAGGAATTTCTGAAATAGTTATTGGGCTGTACTAAAATAGACTAAATTCCAGCAGCTCGCAGATGATGCAGTGGATGGGGTCGCGGCAATCCTTCCGGTGGAGGTGCTTGCTGAGGCATCTGATGCAGCGCCCTCTGAAGCGGCTTAAGAAAGCGTTGTGGCCTGGATCTGCATTGAAGCCCCTATAACTTGATATTGACTCTTTCTAAAATAGAATTTTATCATGCCTAAAATGTTAATCCAACTAGAGATATACACAACAGATATGTTTATTCACGTGCTAATTAAATTTTAGAAAGCATACCACAACTTGTAGATGTACAACCTACGAGTACTACATATCTTGGGCATGGACGCATGGTGGCCAACATCAATCTCACTCCATACACATCTTCTTTAGACCCTACCTACGTCGTGACGTCGATGCCACCATCAATCTCGACCTCAGTAGCGACAGGCACCGTCGTTTCTCCCTCCTCCGTGCCATCGTGCCCGATTGAGAGCCCCTGGTGGCGCAGCCGCAGCAGCACGCCGTCGAGTATGCCTGCCACCCGCGTGGGCACGACGAGCTGGGGAAAGTGCCCAACGGACTCGACAATCACCACGGCCACGTCCGTGCCTGCCTTCATCATCCTCCGCTCCATGTACTCGGCCACGACCGGCGGTGCGGCGAAGTCATGACGCACCCCGACGATGGTGCACTGTGTTGGCACGGCGTCTAGGGCCGGGCGCTGGTCGCCGAGGAAGATCATCCTGGCCACCCCGAGAGCCACGGCCGGGTCCATGGCCAGGAAGCTGCGCTCCAGGGGCTCCACGGTTGCGGCCGCCATGTCGTCGGCAGCGCCACCGGCGGCGTTGGGGACGAAGCCCTTGACCCAGGCTTGGAAGTCGGACTCCATGGCCCCTAACATGCCCTGGATGGCCGCCTCCTCGAAGCCCCCCACGTACGCCTCCTCCTCCGAGTTGATGTACCTGAAAGGCATTGAAAACGAATTTCTCATTTTGTCACTTAAATACACCGAGAGTTCATTCAAATGGACTTTTTGTCACGAAACCAGCTTCCACAGCAGTTGAAAGTCAAACCATGCATGCACCAGGGGTAGTCACAGTTTTCCCAGGGTAAATAGATCTGGTGTTCCCCGCAAAAAAAATAAAAATAGATCTGGTGTTGCTAATTCTAAATCGCCATAGGAATTTTTAAGTCCATATAGATTTCTTAAAAGATAAACACATTCTGAGTTTAATGAAAAATACAACTCACGGCACCTTTTAGAATCGATTTAGACATAGAAAAAACTCAGTGGACTCAAATGGATATACTAGTAGCTAGTAGGTGGTACTACTAGATATTTTTGAGAGACATGTGTTACCATGCCACGTCTCGATCGACTGTAGTTATTAGGCGGCCGGCACCCGGCGGTGATGCACACAATTTGGCGCCATGAGGAAGGAGATGAGTGGACAGAACAGATTTCCCCTTGGCTACGGCGACCGTGACTTGTGCATGTAGGCTCGCCGACGTGGACGTCGCAATAAATCCGAAAAGGCTAGATCTAGATGGATCACAAGTTGCCGTGCGTGCACGGTGGCCGGCGCGCGCAGACAGACGCCGCCGCCGGCGACATGCGTCGATAGCTGGACCTGCGGTGGATGTGGGATGTGCATGCATAGATGATGCAGAGCCGACGTAGGTACGTACCTTGGGGAGGCGCAGAGGAGGAGGAGGTGGGCGAAGAGGTCGGGTCGCCGGGCGGCGGCGATGCAGCCGACCATGGCGGACATGGAGTGCCCCACCAGCACCGCGCCGCGGACCTCCCTCTCGTCCATCAGTGCGATCAGGTCGTCCGCGAACCGGCCGAACGTGTACCTCGCCTCGTCGCCGTCCTCGTCGCTGGCGGTGAAGTCCCAGTCGAAGAGGAGCACCTGTGCCCAGAAGCCGGCCGGTCAGCTACCGATTCACCGACATGGGTACCACATGTGCATGCCTGTGTGCGAACGTACCTTGCTCGCTTTGGTGATGGAGGGCAGGATCTTGTCCCACGACGCCTGGTCCATGCCGTAGCCGTGCGCGAGCACCACCGTGGCCCCCTCGCCGCCGGCGACCACCAGCTCCCTCGCGTTCGCGCACCACGGCCGCATCCTGACCTTCCTCAACTCAACCACTAACTTACTTGGTTCCACTCGCGTCTCCTCTCGTGCACATGCACATGTGGGGAGAAGGAGATCGATCGGTGGTGTAACTTATAGAGGTAGACCACGCGTCCCCATGTGGATGTGGTGGGTGATGTGCGCGTCAGCTAGCGTGTGTATACAAAATCCGCTGGGTCTGCCCCGACCGGCAGCCAGGCACGAGCATCCAGAAGAAGGGTAGGAAGATGGAGATTCCGTTCACTAGCCTGGAAAGTGCTTCTTTGTCGTCTATCAGACCTGGCATGAACTGGCGAACTCATGGCTGGTTGGTGCAAAGTCGCACTCTCCTACACGTACATGTCATCCTCCGACGACAATTGACACAACACAAATCTAGTTAATCAGATTCGGGTGGAAATTTACGCTTTACTTTGCGTCGTTTGGAAAAGTCAAACCGCACGAAAATTCTACGTTTTGTAAGTTATCTTCAAAACCATCAGCTGGATTCATACTTGGTCGTTATTTCGCAAACAGGATGGGGTGCCTATTCTTTGTGCAACTGATGGGAGATGATCTCTCCGGATTTGTTCGACCGATTTTGGTTCACGGCCTACTAGTAGGATTTATGATGCATAAGGATTATTTACTACATTTTTCTATTGGAAGCCTCTATTCATAGGTAACTCGAAAAATGATTCATCAGTCACTTCTTATATGAACCGTCCGATCTTCATTCAACCGCCCAAAACAAATCTAGTATTGTTCATCTTGAACCTCCCTTCCTTCTTCCTCCTCCCGATCCCTGGCCTACCCCGCCGCATCCGCCGGCCTCTAGCACCCCCGCCCGCGGGTGTTACCGCGCGTTGCGCCGCCCTCCCCTCGACCTCCACCCACCTTTGTTGCTAGCCGCCCCCCTGGTCATCTCATTAAGCTCCGTCACACGAATGGAGAACTCCGGCGATCCCTTGCAGCCCATCCCTAAGATAGATAATGGGGCCATTACTTCACCCAAAATAGATGGTGGGGCTTCCTCTTCTCGGGTGAGCTTGTTTCTTCTCCAGCGAGGTCTGGCCAACAGGGAAGAAAGAAGGAGAAGGAAGGAAGAAGGAGAAAAGCGACTACGTGAAAAATAATTTCAGGCACCTAAGAAATAGCAAATCCATTTTCTCTTTTATTGCCATTGAGGCAACCATGTGTGCCAGTTTATCTTATGAACTTTATTACACTTGGATAATCAACTTTCAAATAATCAATAAAAGGCAGCATGCATCGCGATGTAGACGCCGAAAGGGTTACCATCTTTTTGTAAGGAAAAAAAATCAAGATTATCGAGGTTTCATCTAGTAATTAAGAGAAACCGCCGGCCACTGCTGCTGATTGACATTGAGGTACCAACCGATGATCACTGTTTATGTGGGTATGATGAGCGATGGATCGAGCCGTTTCAATTCTAAAAGTATAGACGACGTGCCTAGTTAACCAACCGAGAAAGTGACCACTAATTAACCAACTAAATGATTTCAAAAGTTGAACAGGACCGGGCTGCAATTTATACATGCTTATTGTTTAAGGATCATGAGCTAATCTCTAGAGACAAATTAAGATCGAGGGATGTGCATCCGTGAGACAAAGGGGAGGAAAGGGTATGCACCCGTCAAATCAAATCAATTGCTAGGTAGCTGATTAGTTGTTGAGTATGGAGATAAGAGTCTCGTACAGCCACATAAATCAGATTACAAAAGCGGGAGAGAGTGGACGTTGGAGAACATGCGAGAGATATGGTGGATCAAATCTTGTCTATATGTCACCGCAAGTTGCCAAGTTGTTGTCGTCGTCTGTCCGGCTGATGCACGCTCGTCCAAAACTGAACTTTTCGTGCATTAAAGAGGCGCCGGCCGGCAGGCCAGCGTTTTTGGTCGCAATCATACAGCAGTCGTATATATACATTTTGGTTGACGGTTGAAGAATTGCGGTAGTGCTAGTGCTCAATCATGCATCCTCCCAACCACCATAGGCGTCACGATTTAATCGTGCCTGATTTTGCTCTTTTTTTCTTTTCTTTCTGTGCTGTCTTTCTCCTAAATATAAGTCGTGTTTAGTTTTGTTCATGTCTTGGGAGTAAATACATGACTTTGGCAGTGAGTTTTTTCGTATAATAATATGCCTATAAGGTTAGTGAAATGAGACCTGATGGGAGGACTTTAAGAGAGAAACATGAAATAGTAATCCTAAATGCTCAATAATATACTTTTGCACGATATTAGGAGTATATATTTTTAAACTTTACCACACGTACAATAAGACAGCTTTTATCTGTTGATGGTGGGACTGGTAATTTCTCGGTCTAGGTATCCATGGTGAAAAAAAAGGAAATGGAGCACCGCCAAATGAAAGGTATAATTGCAAGAAATGTTAAATTGGTTTGGGGCCTGGCTAGGGATCATTTGACAAAAAATCCAATCTGGGCCACTTACTTTTTTTTCAAACCATCAGATGTATAGCAAATGGCCATGTGGCCTTCTTCCATCTCCAGCCTTCCATGTTCATCGTGTTCCCCAAACCACCCGCGACTACCGGTCGAACCGGCTGCCTCCATCGACCATGGCCGGTGGCGCTCTCCGCCAGCCTAGCCCTATCCTCACCGCCGCCCACCGCCGTGCTGGCACCACCCCGGGCCATCCCTGTAAACCGTCGCACCACTGGATTTTCCCAGCAAACCTATCACCCCAACCTTGAACCCTCAACCTTAGGTAGTTGCCTTCGTGATGCGCCTCATCACCTTCTTCCACCTCCCACAAATCGATTGGCCGAAACTAATAAATCAGGCAACTTACATTTAGCTAATGACCCTAATATCGTGAAAATGGACCACCCAAGCAACTAGGCATCCATCCAACCGGTGGGTTGGACTCTCCATGCATGTGATTGATTTCAATCGTGCACGCAACTACATACTGTGGTGACCAGGTGAATAGGTGATAGCAAATTAATAAGTTGTAGCCTGCAAAGGTCAAAACGCTGTATAGCTCCGCTTGCATGCCCGATCCATACGCTTGTTTTCCATGGAGTACATTTTTGCGTGTGAAAAACTTTCAACCTATATCTTCAATTATGGCAGTACAACAACAGAGGTAATAAAAATTACAACCAATTTCGTGGATCACCTAGCGGCCACTCCGTAGTAGACAGTAAAAAAGTCATCATGCTAAGACCCCGTAGGACCAGTGCACCAAAGCAACAACCATCTCCGATGAAGACAGTCGTAGATCAGAAGAATCAAACATGTAAACACTTAAACAAAGACGAACGAAAAGCAAATCCAAACAGACCCACGGAGACTAGCACTGGCCAAATCCCATGAGATTCGACGAAGACACACCTCCACACGCCCTCTAATGATGCTATACTTATTATCGAGACGGGGACAGAGTGTGAGAGACATTATTCCTACTAAGGGACATCGCCGTTGCCACATAGCCCCAACCAAGACGCTGAATCTAAAAAGAACGAGAACGGATCTCCCCCACCGACTAGACAGGGGCCGAGATCCTATATACACGACTAGACGGTGCAATTAGCTAGTTCACTGTTTACACGGGGACGGGGATGGTTGCGTGCGTGCCTGCGTGTCATTGATTTTGAGGCCAGCTCGATCGAGCTTTAGCGCCCACGCAGGTGCCTGTGTGCACGTACGGAGGAAGTACGGCGCAGTTATTCGGCGGCGGCAGCGGCGGCGACGACACAGGCGCACTCGCCGGAGCCAGCTAGCGTACACATGCATGCATGTGCCTCTAGAACCTTCCTTCGTCCCCGTGGTGTAAACGTAGTACATGGGATGGAGCTGGCTGCCGGATTGTGTGGCGCGCGCGGCGAGATCTCTGCATCGTCGTCGCCGTTGCCGTCGACGTCGCTTGAGTCATTCATTTCTTGGTTGGTCCAAAGCGAGATCCATGGCAAGCTGCTGCCGGCCGACGTCTCTAGCAGGGCATGTACGTGCGTGCGCCGGCCTCCCGGTTGTCGCCGTCGACCCGTCGACGTCCGACCTCGGGCGAATGCCTGCTCAATGTCGTCGATCTTGTGCTAGCTGGCCACGAGCCTGTCACGGAAGATTTTTTGTTCGCACAGGGGTCTCAACGCGTCATCGATCGATGGCTACGGCGAAGAATCCATCATCGTCGGTCGGTCGGCATGCATGCGTTTTTGTATGATTTGATTGATTGCACGGTGCAAATTCAAACATTTTTTTTACCGATGGGCGTTAATAATATTTGATAAGAACTACTCCTTGTCCCATAATGTAAGATGTTTTCTGACACTAGCGTAGTGTCAAAAAACATATTATATTATGGGACCGAGAGGGTAGGCTTTAAAATATTTGTATTTTTCTGAAAAATGCAAATTCAATTACTTTTATGATACAGCTTGATTTGACTAAGAGTAGCATGCTTGATGTGGTGGTGCTGCATACAGTATTGTTGAGATATGTATTTAGTACATGTATTCTTGTACTCCAAGTCTCCTCCTTATGTATAGTTGAGGATATGACTTGTCCTATGTACTATATATACTTGTGCATATGCACCTATCAATACATTAAGAGTTGCATCCCATTCCTCTACATGGTATCAGCCTAACCCTCGATCCCCAGGCCTAGCCGCGCCGCCGTCGCCTCCCCAGGCCGCCGCTGCACCCGCTGTCCCGCGCCGCCGCCTCCCTCCCTCCCCCACAACCCTACCCCGCCGCGCCTCCACCCTTCACGCCGCTCCCCCCGAGCCGCCTCCCTCCCGCAAACCCTAAACACCTCCCCGATCCCATCCCGCGCCGCCACCCCCTCCTTCTGCCATGTCGTCCCTCGGCACCTCCTCCTCCTCCAGCGCCCCTCCTAGCAACCCGTTCGACTCTTCCTACGGGTCTGAGCCCGATGAGCCCCAAGCCGCCGACATCCGCAACATCCACCTCTCCGATCACGTTCCCATCATCCTCTCCCACGCCCCCGCAAACTACTATGCTTGGAAAACCTACTTCAATCTCCTCTTCCGCGAGTACAACCTTCGTGATCATGTGGACGGTCTCGCCAATTTCTTTGCCGGCGCCCACGACGCCAACTGGCTCGCCATCGACGCCACCCTCATCCGGTGGTTCTTCCTCACCGTCTCTCCGGACATCTTCCACACCGTCGTTCGCGATGGGGACGATGCCTACACGGTGTGGACCAAGATCAATGGCCTCTTCACCGACAACAAGCTTCAACGATTGTTTTCTTGCAGCAGGAATTTTTTGGGTGCCACCAGAACGACTCCACCATCGACGCTTTCTGTCTCCGGCTCAAGACCCTCCCCGACGAGCTCAACGACGTCGGGTTCAAGGTGGACGACGAGCTTCTCCTCTCGACGCTCACCGCCGGCCTCAACGAGGACTTCGGCAACGCCGCCTCCAACCTCACCCTCATGGCCAACCCTACTTACGAGCGGGCGGTGGCCTATCTTCGCCTTGAGGAGCGGCGGATGAAGCACCTCCGCACCCGCGCCGTCCACACCGCGCTCGCCGCCGGCCTCTCCACCAGCGCCTCTACACCACCCTCGGCGCCCCCTCCTCCTGCCCCTCCGCACCCTACGCCGGTGCCGCAGCCGCCCCAACCTCCGCGCAACAGTGGGAACGGCGGCAAT
Organism: Aegilops longissima; assembly: GCA_021605205.1. NCBI lineage: Eukaryota > Viridiplantae > Streptophyta > Magnoliopsida > Poales > Poaceae > Aegilops > Aegilops longissima. The sequence goes on from CM038676.1 coordinate 658,651,573, forward strand.
CGTCGCCGCGGTCGCGGCGGCCAATGCCAAGGCGGCGGCAAAGGGGGCGGCGGTCAGGCTCCCCAACAGCAACCCCCGCCACCCTGGGCTGGCAGCTATAACCCCTGGACGGGGGTCATGCACGCATATAGCATGCCCGTGCCGCGGCCCCCCGCCCCGGGCATCCTCGGCCCCCGCCCGAGCGCTCACCAGGCGCTCCTGGCTGCGCCTGTCGGCGCACATGGCGCGACTGGCGCCCTCTGCCGCGCCCCTTTGCGCGTCTGGCGCCCCCGAGCGCGGGCGCCTCCCTCGACCAGCTCTCCTAGCGGCACTGCAGCAGCCGCCGCCATACTCAGGTGGTGGCGGCGATTGGATTATGGACTCCGGCGCCACTTCCCATATGTCCGCTCACCCGGGTAACCTCTCATCCGTCCATCCCACTTCCGCTCCATCTTGCATCATCATCGGTAACGGTGTTGGTCTTCCCATCTCTCATGTCGGTTCTGCACCCTTTCCCTCTAACTCTCGACCTGTCTCTCTTAATAATGCCATTGTTTCTCCTCATCTTATTCAGAACTTAGTTTCCGTTCGTAATCTTTATCGTGAAAATTTTGTAACTGTGGAATTTGGCGAAGTTGGCTTTTCTGTTAAGGACGCTCGCACCAGGATGATTCTTCACTGCTGTGACAGTCCCGGCGACCTCTACCCAGTTCAGTCGCCGTCATCTCCGGGTGGTCCTCGAGCTTTTTCCGCCGGCGTCGATCTTTGGCATGCTCGTCTCGGGCATCCTAGCACTTCTTCACTTCATCAAATATTGAGAGGATTTTCTTTTTCATGTAATAAAACGGCCGCTCACTCCTGTGAAGCCTGCCGGTTAGGCAAACATGTTCGCCTTCCTTTTAGTTCCTCTTCCACAGTTGCATCTTTTCCGTTTGAGTTGATTCACAGCGATGTATGGACCTCTCCAGTACCTAGTAATTCTGGTTATCTTTATTATCTTGTTATACTGGATGACTACTCTCACTTTGTGTGGACATTTCCTCTTCGTAGGAAATCCGATGTTGCCGCCACCCTCATTGCATTCTATGCTTATGTCTCCACACAGTTTGGGCGACCCATACTCGCACTTCAGACCGACAACGGGAAAGAATTCGACAATCTCACCATCCGCCACCTTCTTTCCTCCCACGGCACCGTGTTTCGTCTCACGTGTCCTTACACTTCACAGCAGAATGGCCGTGCTGAGCGCATCCTACGCACCCTCAATGAGTGTGTGCGTACCCTTCTCTTCCATGCCTACATGCCCTCTCGGTTTTGGCCAGATGCCCTCGCCACCGCCACCCTCCTCCTTAACCTCCGGCCATGCCGTCCGCGCTGGAACTATGCGCCTCACCATCCCCTATATGGTGCTCCTCCCTCCTACGATGGTCTCCGAATTTTCGGTTGCCGTTGCTACCCCAACACCACCGCCACCACACCTCATAAACTAGCTCCTCGTTCCGTTCCATGTGTCTTCCTTGGTTACCCGGCCAACACTAAGGGTTATCGCTGCTATGACCCTGTGTCTCACCGTGTCATCACCTCCCGACACGTGTACTTTGATGAGCTTGTGTTTCCCTTTGCACAGGAACAGGTGGTGCCGCCTTCCTCTCCTGCGGCCGGTTCTCCTCCGCGCCGCCGCCCGCTGCTGGCCTTGGGTGCTCCGGCCACCCCGCCCGCGGCGCCCTCCTCCGGATCGGGGCCATCCGCGGCTCCCTCCTCCGGTTCGGCGCCTTCGTCGCCTGGAGCCGCGTCGACGTCGCCTACGTCGCCCGCTCCTCTGCCATGCATGCTGGGCCGCATGCTGGCCCAACGGCTGGGCCGGCCTCACCGGCGCGCCTCCTCGGCGCTGCCTCTCTTGGCGTTAAGGCCGACCCGCCTTGGTCGCCCGCACCGACCCCGCCTCGGTCGCCCGCTGGCGTGATCGCAGCCCCGGTGTCGCCTGGCTCTCCCGACGCCGCGGCCTCGTCCTCCGCCCGGCCTGCTTCTCCCGACGACACCGTGGAGGCCACGGCCTCTCCCGTGGACACCGTGGTTTCCACGGCCTCGCCGCCACCCGCGGCTGCCCCGACGGCCGGCCCCGTCACATGGTCGCGCACCGGTGTTTTTCGTCCGAGCTCCCGCTATGCGGATGACTAAGTCTGCACCGCCTCGACGTCCGCTCCTTCCCCGTTGCCGTCCTCGGTCCGGGCCGCTCTCCGCGAGCCTCTGTGGATGGCCGCCATGTAGGTGGAGTTTGACACTTTGTAGCGGAACCAGACCTGGCAGCTTGTTCCCCGTCCCCGGCACGCTAATGTGATCACCGGGAAGTGGGTCTTCAAACACAAGCTTCGTCCCGACGGCACTCTTGATCGCTACAAGGCGCGTTGGGTTGTTCGTGGCTTCCGGCAACGCGCCGGTGTGGACTTCACTGACACCTTCGCTCCGGTTGTTAAGCCCGGGACGATCCGCACTGTCTTACAATTGGCGGTCTTTCGTGCCTGGCCGGTTCATCAGATGGACGTCTCCAACGCGTTCCTCCACGGTCACCTTGAGGAGCAGGTTTTCTGTCAACAGCCCACGGGGTTTGTTGATCCCGCGTGTCCTGATCATGTGTGTCTGCTTTCACGCTCATTATATGGGCTCAAGCAGGCTCCTCGTGCCTGGTACCAGCGCATCGCAGCGTTTCTTCATCAACTCGGCTTACGCTCTACACGCTCCGATGCTTCGCTGTTTGTTTATCACCAGGGCACCGACACGGCATATTTGCTGCTCTATGTTGACGACATCATCCTGACAGCGTGCACTTCTGAGCTCCTTCGCCGGCTTACTGATCGTCTCCGTGCTGAGTTTGCCATCAAGGACTTGGGTCCGTTGCACTACTTCCTCGGTGTTGAGGTGGTGCGTCGTCCTGATGGTTTCTTCCTTCATCAACGGAAGTACGCTCATGAGCTCCTTGACCGTGCTGGTATGCTTAACTGCAAACCGGCCGCCACTCCTGTCGACACGAAGGCCAACTCTCTGCTACTGATGGTACTCCTGCTCCAGATGCTGGCCTTCTACCGGTCCATTGTTGGTGCTCTCCAGTACCTCACTCTCACTCGACCGGAGCTTCAGTACGCGGTTTAGCAGGTCTGCCTGCATATGCATGCTCCTCGAGATGTTCACTGGACTGCCGTTAAGCGGATTCTCCGCTACATCCGCGGTGCTATGGATCTTGGTCTTACTCTGCGCGCCTCTACTGCCACTGATCTGGTCGCCTACTCCGACGCCGACTGGGCTGGTTGCCCGGACACCCGTCGTTCTACTTCGGGCTACTACATCTTCCTTGGACCATCCCTGATGTCGTGGTCGTCCAAGCGGCAGCCCACCGTCTCGCGGTCTAGCACCGAGGCTGAGTACCGCGTTGTGGCTAACGTTGTTGCTGAGTGCTCCTGGCTTCGTCAGCTTCTTCACGAGCTCTCGTGTCCTGTTGAGAAGGCCACGGTCGTCTACTGTGACAACGTCTCCGCCGTCTACCTCTCCGCCAACCCGGTTCATCATCGTCGCACCAAGCACATTGAGCTTGATATCCATTTTGTTCGGGATCAGGTGGCTCTTGGCCATGTCCGTGTTCTGCACGTTCCCACCTCCCAACAATTTGCCGACATCATGACCAAAGGCTTGCCCACGACGTCTTTCGAGGAATTCGGTCCAGTCTCTGCGTCAACAACGGTATCGCTTCGACTCTGCTGGGGTTGAGATATGTATTTAGCACATGTATTCTTGTACTCCAAGTCTCCTCCTTGTGTATAGTTGAGGATATGACTTGCCCTATGCATATGCACCTATCAATACATTGAGAGTTGCATCCTATTCCTCTACAAATATGACTATCGAAATCGTGAGCATCAACATGTACGTTCCAGATCAAAGTGGATGTAACAGGCCTTTCGCCAGTGTTATTGAGAAATGGCCACATCCTAGTGATTTCGTCTTGGGCTGGGCGGGCCACCTGTGGCCATGTCTTGCTTCCACAAGCTGCCCAGGGTTTTATAGAAAGATAATTGCGAGACCAACACAAAACTCACACCGAGCCAGTCTACCAAGTGGCTAGCCGTGACAGAAGGCGCCATCTGCCGGTTTTGCAAAAATACGTGTTAACGCAAGAGTGTCCACACCATCTAGAGGTGGTATAGCGGCAACTGTCTGTAGAGACGTCCAAGCTAACAACTTGGGGAGTTCATCATTGGTGATACATGGCATCCGTGATTCAGCAATACTTGAAGCCATTGCATGCAGGGAGGCACTTTCTCTGGCAGACGTCTGCTCTTGAAGAACTTCATTATTGCTTCAGATTCCAAGCAAGTTGTAGAAGACATCCAGAAGGGCTCACAAGGGAGATATGGCAGTGTCATTAGTGAGTTTAAGCTTCGTGCTACTAGTTTTAGTTGTAATTTCATTTTTAGAGGTAGAAAGACAAATAAAGAGGCTCACAATCTAGCCAAGTTTTTGCATTCGTTAGGTCACGGGCGCCACGTGTGGCTTGTTCAACCCCATGATTCGAGATATATTCCATACTCTGTGGCATTTGATCAATAAAACTTAGCTTTACCCTAAAAAAGTAGCTCCGCCAATGATTTGAAAAAAAAGGCTTCGTCAATGGATGAGACTCCTCTCCTCTGCCCAGAGTCCAGAGAGACACGAGACGTACGGGCTTGAACTTCCTATCCGGCACGTATCCGTATCGGTACGAATTACCAACGTTCGTGCCGATATAGACACCTTACGACACGTCTACGCGATGATGCTACGTGATTACGGGAGCAAGAAAAGGAAAAGCTCGAGCAGATCGATCTATCGATTCATCTCATCTCCGACTAAATTCAGCGATGGCGGCGATCCGATGTGCTGCTGCCGGCATCGCGCTCGTCCGGCGAGCAGCAGCCGGCGGCCAGCGGGGAGCGCTCCAGCAGATCTTCTCCTCGCTGCGGCCTCGGGGGATTCACAGCCTCCTCGACCGCCCCCTCGGCGCCGGCGCCGGCGCCCTGTCCTCACCGACGTCGTCCATGGGACCAGCTCGCCGCGTCGTCCCGTCCAATAGATACATGAGCACCAGCCTCCTCCAGGTGATTAATTTCCTAGTATCCACGTATCTCTCATCAATCTGTACCCAAAGTAAACATGTGTATGCCTCTGCAGAGCAAAATATTACGTGGTCACTATATATATAGTCCTCTTTATTTTTTACATCTAGTAATGTTATACACTATTCCCTCCGTCCCATAATGTAAGACGTTTTTTTAACTCTACACTAGAGTAAAAAAACGTCTTACATTATAGGACGGAGGGAGTAGCTGTCAATCGTTGTAAAGTTTAAAGAAAAAGCTACTCCATCTCCAAGCAGAGTATTTTTTACATCTACTAGAGAATACCCCGCCCGTTGCTGCGGGAATCAATTGAAATATATTTCAGTGATTTGATTATATGAAGTTTGCATAGTTAAATTAATAATATATGAACTAATGCTAAAAATAAATATTATATATTGTACGCCCTCTGTCTCAAAATAAGTGCATCAACTTTATACGAACCTTAGTACAAAGTTGTATTAAGATTGAGACACTTATTTTTGGACAAAGTTTGTATAAAGTTGAGGCATTTATTTTGAGACTGAGGGGTATTTGATTATTGTGTAGTCAGAAAGTATTTTTGAATATAAGTGGCATAACATAATGGAAAACTTTTTTCATGCATTTTGAGTTGACCTTTTGATGAGGTGGCATGTGTTGTGAGGTGAAAGGTGTGCATGAGATCAACTAATAATGAAAATCTTTTTCTCATGCATGTAGTGGTGGGTTTGATAAGGTGGCATGCGTGCATGTTGAGATAAATAGGATAGTAAAGATCAACTTCTTATGTATATAGGATTAGTCGTTGTATTGATCATGCATGTTTCAGCAGAAGGGACACGGTGCGGCAACGACGGAGCCTACCGCCAAGGTTGCATGGTAAAGTACAAGGACAACTATTACCAACCCTGGCTAGCAGCTAGCAACATGATGCACGTGTGCTCATTAGTCATTACTTGTATGTGCAATGCAGGTATAGACGGATGTGGCGGCCTCGTGAGACCGAAGGGGGCGAGTTCAGGCTCTGTGTGCTAACGCTCACGGCAGCATTGATGTATGATGCGTGGGATTCTTACGATGAGTTTGAAAGCCGTTTCGGCGAATTTTCGACGTGCGAGTTTTCGCGGGAGCAGATTTCCCAATTCCCAACAGCTGCTTGGTCGGTACTGGACAAGACCCGTGACTCCATGCTGGAAAGGGAGCCCCCGAGTTCAGCCTGAGGAAACACTTTGACACTTGTCATACTACTAGTAATTTTTTGGACATGCTTTGCATGTGGAGGACTTCAGATTGATATATATATGTCCACAGACTTTTACAAAAAAATGTAAAGGCCGTTAGATCAGAAAACTCTGTGTGTGCTGAGTGCATATGCTTCCTTTTCAAAAAATAATTTTCACTTTTCCTATTTTTTTTAAAAAAATAGCTTACATTGGCTAGAATATTGTGTTGTTGTATGTTGCATTGATCTGACCCTCATATGGGGCATATAGAGAAGTACAACAAGAAAAAGGATTGGAGTACAAGGCAAGTAATTGTTGGTTTAAACCAAATCTATCTCTATCTCTCCTAATCCCTAACTAATACGTTTATACTACCAACAGTTTATAGTATCAAAGTTTCGTGAAAGATGCAACTCATTTGCGAGCCAGAGAAAATAACAAACCCAAACTTTTTTCTTTCAAAATCTGAAAATGCTACCCTAGTTCCCCACCTTTTTTTCTTCACCTAGACCGGAAGATTGATTAATCTTTCAAAAACAACTTACACATGCATGACTCGCTCCAATATATACACATTTGATTATTATTTTTGTCTTTGAAACTTTTCAAGTCAGTTTTAGAATTCTATGAACATATATATGCTCACCTGGAGCACATAATTAGCATTTCCCTTGGCAGTATAAATTGGAATCCGAATTCAACGTATGAAGTCGGATCGCAGTGTATGCCATAAAATTATTTTTTATATGCACCATGTTCCAATCCCTTTCCATCCAAGTTAGTGCGATAGAAAGCTAATGTTGCTGGATTCTTACACACAAGAAGTTTTTATTGGTGTCACTTTTTCATTAACTAATCCACTTATATTGATTTAATCAGGTAATTGGTCAAGCTTGCACGGTCTACTTTTTTGGAATAGAGGGGTAATAATTGGCATCATACGTTCCGTTGCACAATGCATGAGTGCCAAGTATATAGTGTTATTGCATATGTTGTGTGTGTGTATATATATATATATAACAACACATTTGCAAAAATAATAAAGTATGATGTATTCTTCCATGCACTTAATTTTACACATGAGTAGTTATTATTGCCGATTAGATATTCTTTCTACAAGAAAGGTCGATTTGATATGTATTTGCACATAATTCAAATGGCACAATCATGTTTCAACTAGTACTACCAACCAAATTTTGCATGGAAAACGTTCGGACTTGCCATGTATTTGTGCCACACATGTTCGAGCGAGGCATCTGTGTGCGGACGACGTAATTTTCTTTTGACGTATGAAGAAACGTACGAAAATTCTGTCATAAGAAACCTTTCTGTTTTTATCAGTAAGTAGGTATAGAATTGGATGGTTTAATGTATGAGTGAATACGATATGTGCATGATTGAGTGAGAGAAGATTTATTACTAACCTTTTTTTACTTATAATCTGTTTTGGTTGATGAGATTTTAAATTTAAGCCCTATAAACCGAAAAGGAGTACTATCTACGTCCTATGTTTTGGTCCCTTTGTTTTTCGTGCCAAATTTTGATCATACTACCTCCGTTTCAGTTTACAAGTCCTACACGTATACCTAGGTTGCCAATTTTATGACCCTAATATAACACAATAATTATATCTTTTGAAAATAGAACATCTGAAGTTTATATTGGTATATTTTTTGTAATATATGACTTGTATTAGGTTGGTCAAATTGACGACCTAGGGATATGTGCACGCCCTATAAACTGAGAGAGAGGGAGTAGTTTTTAACTAACACGATAATAATGCATTCATCAAAATTATATTGTTGGATTCATATTTGAACATAGTTTTCAATGATATTGTTTTTGATGATATGCATTAACATTTTTTAGTTAAATCTAAGATCAAAATTTGATACAAAATACAAATGGACCCATAAACTAGGACGGAGGTAGTACATATGTGCATACTATTAACATTTTACCAGCAAACAAATGCTCCCCGTCGAGTCGAGTCGAGTCGAGTTTGAGTGCAAAGCAAGTATATCTCAGACTCGACGCATAAATCTTCTTCGACAGGAAACCGGACGCAACTCATGCAGCTAAACGAGTTGTACTGGATCAGGAATTATTGTCGTTCCTTACCCTAAGACTCCTCCACCCAACGCACGGGTAGCCTTGTCACGGGTTCCTTGGACTCCCCAACATACTTCCATATATACGCGTCGCCCGGGCAGAGTTCTATAAAAAGTGCTGGCACATTATTAAGGCGGATTTATTACCTATGTTCCATGATATGTTCTCTGGACAGCTTCAATTATTTCACTTGAATTTTGGGACTATCACACTGCTTCCTAAGAAGACGGATGCTGTGAGAATTGAGCAATTCAGGCCGATCTGTCTCCTCAATGTTAGTTTCAAAATTTTCACAAAGGTCGGGACGAACAGACTCACACAGATTGCGCATGCTGTGGTGCAACAGTCCCAAACCGCTTTCATGCCGGACAGAAATATCCTTGAAGGGGTGGTAGTCCTGCATGAAACGCTCCATGAAATCCATTCAAAAAAATTAGATGGAGTAATTTTTAAGGTGGATTTCGAGAAGGCGTATGATAAGGTCAAATGGCCATTCCTCCAACAGTCATTGCGTATGAAAGGTTTTGATGCAGCCTGGCGCCGACAGGTTGAATCATTTACGCAAAAAGGTAGTGTGGGAATTAGAGTTAATGATGACATCGGTCACTATTTCCAGACACATAAAGGCCTAAGACAAGGAGACCCGATGTCCCCTATCTTGTTTAACATTGTGGTGGATATGTTAGCAATTTTGATAGGAAGGGCTAAGGAAAATGGTCAAGTAGGTGGATTGGTACCTCATCTTATTGATGGAGGTGTTTCCATCCTTCAATACGCTGATGATACAATCATTTTTATGGAGCATGACTTGGCCAAGGCGAGAAATATAAAGCTTGTGTTATGCCTATTTGAACAATTGACCGGCTTAAAGATTAACTTCCATAAGAGCGAGCTGTTCTGTTTTGGTAGGGCCAAAATTGAACAGGATGCTTATAGGCAATTGTTTGAGTGTGAGTTGGGAGAGTTGCCCCTCTCTTATTTGGGGATTCCAATCCACCATCGTAGGCTGACAAACAGAGAATGGAAGTGCATCGAGGACCGATTTGAGAAGAAAATGAGTTGCTGGAAGGGTATGCTCATGTCATACGGAGGCCGCTTAATCCTAATTAATTCGGTGCTCACGAGTATGCCAATGTTTCTCCTCTCGTTCTTTGAGGTCCCACTTGGTGTTAGGAAGAGACTAGACTTCTATCGATCGCGTTTCTTTTGGCAAGGTGATGAGCTTAAAAGAAAATATCGGCTTGCTAAATGGGATATCATCTGTAGACCGAAAGACCAAGGGGGTCTAGGTATTGAGAACCTAGAAGTTAAGAATAAATGCCTTCTTAGCAAGTGGCTGTGGAAACTCTCATCGGAGAATGATGCTATGTGGGCTCAAGTCCTTCGCAGCAAGTACCTCCAGACAAAAACTTTGTCCCAGGTTTCAGTCAGGCCGACCGACTCGCCCTTCTGGAAAGGCCTGATGAAAGTTAAACAGGCTTTCTTTAATAGGACGAAGTTTGTTATTGGAAACAGCTCGAGTACACGTTTCTGGGAGGATACTTGGCTCGGCGAGACACCCTTGGCCATCCAATACCCATCTTTGTACCGCATTGTTCAACGACGTGAGGTGTTCATCGCTTCGGTACTTCAATCTACCCCCCTTAACATTCAGTTCCGACGAATGCTAGCGGGCAATCGTTGGGAAGAATGGCTCCGTCTAGTTAGGAGACTGATGGAAATCCAGCTTTCACAACAACCCGATGAATTACGCTGGAAGTTGACTAGGTCTGGAGTATTCACGGTTAAATCAGTGTATATTGATGTTATTAATTCGAACTCCATTCCTACGTCCAAGCATGTTTGGGATGTCAAAGTCCCTTTGAAAATAAAAGTGTTTATGTGGTTTGTTCATAAACAAGTTATTTTAACTAAGGACAACTTGATTAAGCGTAATTGGATAGGACCTATTAGGTGTAGTTTCTCCGATCGGGATGAGACTATCAAACACCTCTTTTTTGATTGCCCGTTGGCCAAGGTTCTTTGGCAGACGGTCCACATTGCTTTTAACATCAATCCACCGAACTCTGTTAATGCGTTATTTGGGAGATGGCTTAATGGGATTGAGCCTGACTTAGCGAAACATATTCGGGTTGGAGTTTGTGCTTTGCTGTGGACTATCTGGAATTGCAGAAATGATCTGGTTTTTAACAGAATATCATGTATACATTTTTTGCAGGTCTTATTCCGAACTACGGCACTGATCCGTTCGTGGTCGCTACTCACCCAGACGGAGGCCAGGGAGCATATGGTTATGTTGGAAATATGCTCTAGAGGCAATAATAAATTAGTTATTATTATATTTCCTTGTTCATGATAATCGTTTATTATCCATGCTATAATTGTATTGATAGGAAACTCAGATACATGTGTGGATACATAGACAACACCATGTCCCTAGTAAGCCTCTAATTGACTAGCTCGTTGATCAATAGATGGTTACGGTTTCATGACCATGGACATTGGATGTCATTGATAACGGGATCACATCATTAGGAGAATGATGTGATGGACAAGACCCAATCCTAAGCCTAGCACAAAGATCATAGTTCGTATGCTAAAGCTTCTCTAATGTCAAGTATCTTTTCCTTAGACCATGAGATTGTGCAACTCCCGGATACCGTAGGAATGCTTTGGGTGTACCAAACGTCACAACGTAACTGGGTGACTATAAAGGTGCACTACAGGTATCTCCGAAAGTGTCTGCATTGGGTTGGCACGAATCGAGATCGGATTTGTCACTCCGTGTGACGGAGAGGTATCTCTGGGCCCACTCGGTAGGACATCATCATAATGTGCACAATGTGACCAAGGGGTTGATCACGGGATGATGTGTTACGGAACGAGTAAAGAGACTTGCCGATAACGAGATTGAACAAGGTATCGGATACCGCCGATCGAATCTCGGGCAAGTACAATACCGCTAGACAAAGGGAATTGTATACGGATTGATTGAGTCCTTGACATCGTGGTTCATCCGATGAGATCATCGTGGAATATGTGGGAGCCAACATGGGTATCCAGATCCGCTGTTGGTTATTGACCAAGAACGCCTCGGTCATGTCTGATGATTCCCGAACCCGTAGGGTCTACACATAAGGCTCGATGGCGCTAGGGTTATAAAGGAAGTTTGTATGTGGTTACCGAATGTTGTTCGAGTCCGGATGAGATCCCGGACGTCACGAGGAGTTCGGAATGGTCCGGAGGTAAAGATTTATATATGGGAAGTTGTTGTTCGGGTTCGGAAAAGTTCGGGTTTTTCGGTATTGTACCGGAAGCTTCCAGAAGGTTCGGAGGATTCGGAGGGGTCCGGAGGTCCGGAAATAGTTCCACCACGTCCAATACAGTAGCATGGGCTGTGGGGGGCGCCCTAGCCTTAATGGGCCAGGGGCACCAGCCCTCCAAGGCCCATGCGGCGGGAAGGAAAACCCTAAAGGGGAGGCCTCCACTTGACTTGGGAGGCACTCCTCCCCTTGGCCGCCCCTAGATGGGATCTAGGGCTGGCCGCACCCCTTGGGGTGGAAACCCTAAAGGGGCGCAGCCCCTTTCCCCTATATATACTTGAGGTTTTGGGGCTGCAGGACACATGAGAACTTCTCCTCTTGGTGCAGCCCCGCCTCTCCTCCTCCTCCTCTCCCTTGGTGCTTGGTGAAGCCTGTGGGATTGCCACGCCTCCACCACCACCACGCCGTTGTGTTGCTGCTGGATGGAGTCTTCCTCAACCTCTCCTCTCTCTTGCTGGATCAAGGCATGGGAGACGCCACCGGCTGTACGTGTGTTGAACGCGGAGGTGCCGTCCGCTCGCACTAGGATCTCCGGTGATTTGAATCACGACGAGTACGACTCCATCAACCCCGTTCACAGGAACGCTTCCGCTTAGCGATCTACAAGGGTATGTAGATGCACTCTCCTTCCCTCGTTGCTAGTTTCTCCATAGATAGATCTTGGTGACACGTAGGAAAATTTTGAATTTCTGCCACGCTCCCCAACAAGTGGCATCATGAGCTAGGTCTATTATGTAGATTCTTTGCACGAGTAGAACACAAAGTAGTTGTGGGCGTTGATTTTGTTCAATATGCTTACCGTTACTAGTCCAATCTTGTTTCGACGGTATTGTGGGATGAAGCGGCCGGACCGACCTTACACGCATCTTCGTGAGACAGGTTCCACCGATGACATGCACTTGGTGCATAAGGTGGCTAGCGGTGCCGCCTCTCCACTTTAGTCGGAACGGATTCGATGAAAAGGGTCCTTATGAAGGGTAAATAGCAATTGGCATATCACGTTGTGGTTTTATGTAGGTAAGAAACGTTCTTGCTAGAAACCCATAGCAGCCACGTAAAACATGCAAACAACAATTAGAGGACGTCTAACTTGTTTTTGCAGGGTATGCTATGTGATGTGATATGGCCAAGAAGAATGTGATGAATGATATGTGATGTATGAGATTGATCATGTTCTTGTAATAGGAATCACGACTTGCACGTCGATGAGTATGACAACCGGCAGGAGCCATAGGAGTTGTCTTTATTTATTGTATGACCTGCGTGTCATTGAACAACGCCATGTAATTACTTTGCTTTATTGCTAACCGGTAGCCATAGTAGTAGAAGTAATAAGTTGGCGAGACAACTTCATGGAGACACGATGATGGAGATCATGATGATGGAGATCATGGTGTCATGCCGGTGACGATGATGATCATGGAGCCCCGAAGATGGAGATCAAAAGGAGCAAAATGATATTGGCCATATCATGTCACTAAATGATTGCATGTGATGTTTATCATGTTTATGCATCTTATTTGCTTAGAACGACGGTAGTAAATAAGATGATCCCTCATTAAAATTTCAAGAAGTGTTCTCCCCTAACTGTGCACCGTTGCTAAAGTTCGTCGCTTCTAAGCACCACGTGATGATCGGGTGTGATGGATTCTTACGTTCACATACAACGGGTGTAAGAAATATTTACACACGCGAAACACTTAGGGTTAACTTGACGAGCCTAGCATGTACAGACATGGCCTCGGAACACAAGAGACCGAAAGGTCGAGCATGAGTCGTATGGTGGATACGATCAACATGAAGATGTTCACCGACGATGACTAGTCCGCCTCACGTGATGATCGGACACGGCCTAGTTGACTCGGATCATGTAATCACTTAGATGACTAGAGGGATGTCTATTGAGTGGGAGTTCATAAGATGAACTTAATTATCCTGAACATAGTCAAAAGATCTTTGCAAATTATGTTGTAAGCTCGCGCTTTAGTTCCACTGTTTAGATATGTTCCTAGAGAAAATATAGTTGAAAGTTGAAAGTAGCGATTATGCGGACAGTAGAAAGCTTATGTCCTTAATGCACCGCTCAGTGTGCTGAACCCCAAACGTCGTTTGTGGATGTTGCAAACATCGGACATACACGTTTTGATAACTACGTGATAGTTCAGTTAAATGGTTTAGTATTGAGGCACGAAAGACGTTTTCGAAACGTCGCGGAACATATGAGATGTTTCGAGGGCTGAAATTGGGATTTCAGGCTCGTGCCCATGTCAAGAGGTATAAGACCTCCGACGATTGTCTTAGCCTGCAAACTAAGGGAGAAAAGCTCAATCGTTGAGCTTGTGCTCAGATTGTCTGAGTACAAAAATCACTTGAATCGAGTGGGAGTTGATCTTCCAGATGAGATAGTGATGTTTCTCCAAAGTCATTGCCACCAAGCTGCTAGAGCTTCGTGATGAACTATAACATATCAAGGATAGAGATGATGATCCTTGAGGTATTCGCGATGTTTGACACCGCGAAAGTAGAAATCAAGAAGGAGCATCAATTGTTGATGGTTGGTGAAACCACTAGTTTCAAGAAGGGCAAGGGCAAGAAGGATACTTCATGAAGCGGCAAAACAGTTGCTGCTCCAGTGAAGAAACCCAAGGTTGAACCCAAACCCGAGACTAAGTGCTTCGTAATAAGGGAACAGCCACGGAGCAGAATTATCCTAGATACTTGGTAGATAAGAAGGCTGGCAAGGTCGATAGAAGTATATTGGATATACATTATGTTAAGGTGTACTTTACTAGTACTCCTAGTAGCACCAGGGTATTAAGATACGGTTCGGTTGCTAAGTGTTAGTAACTCGAAATAAAAGCTACGGAATAAACGGAGACTAGCTAAAGGTGAGCGAAGATATGTGTTGGAAGTGTTTCCAAGGTTGATGTGATCAAACATCGCACGCCCCTCTACCATCAAGATTAGTATTAAACCAGAATAATTATCATTTGGTGTTTATGCTTGAGCATAGACATGATTAGATTATGTCTATCGCAATACGGTTATTCATTTAAGGAGAATAATGGTTACTCTATTTATTTGAATAATACCTTCGATGGTCTTGCACCTAAATAAATGGTTTATTGAATCTCGATCGTAGTGATACACATTTTCATGCCAAAAGTATAAGATAGTAATGATAGTACCACTTACTTGTGGCACTGCCATGTAAGTCATATTGGTGTAAAACGCATGAAGAAGCTCCATGTTGATGGATCTTTGGACTCACTCGTTTTTGAAAAGTTTGAGACATGCAAACCATGTCTATTGGTGTATACGCATGATGAAACTCCATGCAGATGGATCGTTTGGACTCACTTGATTTTGAATCACTTGAGATATGCAAAACATACCACATGGGCAAGATGACTGAAAAGCCTCGGTTTCAGTAAGATGGAACAAGATAGCAACTTGTTGGAAGTAACACATTTTGATGTGTGCAGTCCAATGAGTGCTGAGGCATGCAGTGAATATCGTTATGTTCTGACTTCACAGATGTTGAGTATATTTACTTGATGAAGCACAAGTCTGAATTATTGAATGGTTCAAGTAATTTCAGAGTGAAGTTGAAGATCATCGTGACAAGAGGATATAATGTCTATGATATGATCATAGAGATGAATATCTCAGTTACGAGTTTTGGCACACAATTAAGACATTGTGCAAATTGTTTCACAATTAATACCGCCTAGAACACCATAGTGTGATGGTGTGTCCGAACATCATAGTTGCACTCTATTGGATATGGTGCGTACCATGATATCTCTTATCGAATTACCACTATCGTTCATGGGTTAGGCATTAGAGACAACCGCACTCACTTTAATGGGGCACCACGTAATTCCGTTGAGACGACACCGTTTGGAGAAACATAAGTTGTCGTTTCTTGAAAGTTTGGGGCTGCGACGCTTATGTGGAAAAGTTTCAGGTTGATAAGCTCGAACCCAAAGCGGATAAAATGCATCTTCATAGGACACCCAAAACAGTTGGGTATACCTCCTAATTCAGATCCGAAAGCAATAGGGATTGTTTCTTGAATCGGGTCCTTTCTCGAGGAAAAGTTTCTCTCGAAAGAATTGAGTGGGAGGATGGTGGAGACTTGATGAGGTTATTGAACCGTCACTTCAACAAGTGTGTAGCAGGGCACAGGAAGTTGTTCCTGTGGCGTCTACACCAATTGAAGTAGAAGCTTATGATAGTGATCATGAAGTTTTGGATCAAGTCACTACCGTACCTCGTAGGGTGACAAGGATGCGTACTACTTCTGAGTGGTACAGTAATCATGTCTTGAAGGTCATGTTGCTAGACAACAATGAACCTACGAGCTATGGAGAAGCGATGGTGGGCCCAAATTCTGACAAATGGTTAGAAGCCATGAAATCCGAGATATGATCCATGTATCAGAACAAAGCATGGACTTTGGTGGACTTGCCCGATGATCGGCAAGCCATTGAGAATGGATCTTTATAAGAATACGGACGTGGACGGTAATATCACCGTCTATGAAGCTCGACTTGTGGCGAAGAGTTTTTCACAAGTTCAAGGAGTTGACTACGATGAGATTTTCTCATCCGTAGCGATGCTTAAGTCCGTCGGAATCATGTTAGCATAAGCTGCATTTATGAAATCTGGCAGGTGGATGTCAAAATGAGTTTCCTTACCAGTTTGCGTAAGGAAAAGTTGTATGTGATACAATCAGAAAGTTTTTGTCGATCCTAAGGATGCTAAAAGGTATGCTGGCTCCAGCGATCCTTCTAAGGAATGGAGTAAGCATCTCGGAGTTGGAATGTGCACTTTGATGAGATGATCAAAGATTTTAGGTTTATACAAAGTTTATGAGAAACTTGTATTTCCAAAGAAGTGAGTGGGAGCACTATAGAATTTTTGATGAGTATATGTTGTTGACATATTGATGATCAGAAATGATGTAGAATTTCTAGAAAGCATATAGGGTTGTTTGAAAAGTGTTTTTCAATAGAAAACATGGATTAAGCTACTTGAACATTGAGCATCAAGATCTATAAGGATGGATCAAAAACGCTTAATGGTACTTTCAAATGAGCACATACCTTAACATAATCTTGAAGGTGTTCAAGATGGATCAGTCAAAGAAGGAGTTCTCGCCTGAGTTGTAAGGTACGAAGTTAAGACTTAAAGCTCGACCACGGCAGAAAGGAGAGAAAGGACGAAGGTCGTCCCCTATGTTTTATACGTAGGCTCTACAGTATGCTATGCTAAGTACCGCACCTGATGTGTGCCTTGCCACATGTCTGGCAAGAGGGTACAAGAATGATCCAGGAATGGATCATTGGACAGCGGTCAAAATTGCCCTTGAAGTAAATAAGGACATGTTTCTCGATTATGGAGGTGATAAAGAGTTCGGCGTAAAGGGTTATGTCGATGCAAGCTTTAAACACCTATCCGAATGACTCTGAGTAGCAAACCGGATACGTATAGTGGAGCAACCATTTGGAATAGCTCCAAGTGGAGCGTGGAAGCAGCATTTAAAATATGACCTAGAGATTTGCGAAGTACATACGAATCTGAATGTTGCAAACCCGTTGACTAAAACTTCTCTCACAAGCAATACATGATCAAACCCCATAACTCATTGAGTCTTAATCACATGATGATGTGAACTTGTTTAGTGACACTAGTAAACTCTTTGGATGTTGGTCACATGGCGATGTGACCTGTGAGTGTTAATCACATGGCGATGTGAACTAGATTATTGACTCTAGTGCAAGTGGGAGACTGTTGGAAATATGCTCTAGAGGCAATAATAAATTAGTTATTATTATATTTCCTTGTTCATGATAATCGTTTATTATCCATGCTATAATTGTATTGATAGGAAACTCAGATACATGTGTGGATACATAGACAACACCATGTCCCTAGTAAGCCTCTAATTGACTAACTCGTTAATCAATAGATGGTTACGGTTTCCTGACCATGGACATTGGATGTCATTGATAACGGGATCACATCATTAGGAGAATGATGTGATGGACAAGACCCAATCCTAAGCCTAGCACAAAGATCGTAGTTCGTATGCTAAAGCTTTTCTAATGTCAAGTATCTTTCCTTAGACCATGAGATTGTGCAACTCCCGGATACCGTAGGAATGCTTTGGGTGTACCAAACGTCACAACGTAACTGGGTGACTATAAAGGTGCACTACAGGTATCTCCGAAAGTGTCTGTTGGGTTGGCACGAATCGAGATTGGGATTTGTCACTCCGTGTGACGGAGAGGTATCTCTGGGCCCACTCGGTAGGACATCATCATAATGTGCACAATGTGACCAAGGGGTTGATCACGGGATGATGTGTTACGGAACGAGTAAAGAGACTTGCCGGTAACGAGATTGAACAAGGTATCGGATACCGACGATCGAATCTCGGGCAAGTACAATACCGCTAGACAAAGGGAATTGTATACGGGATTGATTGAGTCCTTGACATCGTGGTTCATCCGATGAGATCATCGTGGAATATGTAGGAGCCAACATGGGTATCCAGATCCGCTGTTGGTTATTGACCGGAGAACGTCTCGGTCATGTCGCATGATTCCCGAACCCGTAGGGTCTACACACTAAGGCTCGATGGCGCTAGGGTTATAAAGGAAGTTTGTATGTGGTTACGAATGTTGTTCGAGTCCCGGATGAGATCCCGGACGTCACGAGGAGTTCCGGAATGGTCCGGAGGTAAAGATTTATATATGGAAAGTTGTTGTTCGGGTTCGGAAAAGTTCGGTTTTTTCGGTATTGTACCGGAAGCTTCGAAGGTTCCGGAGGATTCGGAGGGGTCCGGAGGTCCGAAATAGTTCCACCACGTCCAATACAGTAGCATGGGCTGTGGGGGCGCCCTAGCCTTAATGGGCCAGGGCACCAGCCCTCCAAGGCCCATGCTTGGCGTGGGAAGGGGAAAACCCTAAAGGGGGAGGCCTCCACTTGACTTGGGAGGCACTCCTCCCCCCTTGGCCGCCCCCCCTAGATGGGATCTAGGGCTGGCCGCACCCCTTGGGGTGGGAAACCCTAAAGGGGGCGCAACCCCCTTTCCCCCTATATATACTTGAGGTTTTAGGGCTGCCAGACACATGAGAACTTCTCCTCTTGGTGCAGCCCTGCCTCTCCTCCTCCTCCTCTCCCTTGGTGCTTGGTGAAGCCCTGTGGGATTGCCACGCTCCTCCACCACCACCACGCCGTTGTGTTGCTGCTGGATGGAGTCTTCCTCAACCTCTCCCTCTCTCCTTGCTGGATCAAGGCATGGGAGACGTCACCGGGCTGTACGTGTGTTGAACGCGGAGGTGCCGTCCGTTCGGCACTAGGATCTCCGGTGATTTGAATCACGACGAGTACGACTCCATCAACCCCGTTCACATGAACGCTTCCGCTTAGCGATCTACAAGGGTATGTAGATGCACTCTCCTTTCCCTCGTTGCTAGTTTCTCCATAGATAGATCTTGGTGACACGTAGGAAAATTTTGAATTTCTGCTACGTTCCCCAACAGGTTACTGGGTCTTTCCGTTGGGAGATGGTAGCTCGGGATATCTTCAACGGTTTGGATGGCGGTAATGTAATAGGATAGGCATTTAGTATACCTATCTAGTTTTAGCCAGCCGGTTGTGGCGTTGTTTTTTGGCTAGTTGATATTTCTAGCCCTCTTTGGCTCTGTGTGAGCTTTCTGTGCTTTTTATTACTTTTAGAGACCTTTCGAACCATGTTGGCACTACTTTATGCGGTTAATAAGATGGCCGTATGCATCTTTCTGATGCAGAGGCCGGGGAGTCCCCCTTTTCGAAAAAAAAACGTGTCGCCCGGGCAGATTTCGCTATATGCCAATCACCCTGCGTCGCCGTTCGGTAACATACAGTATGTACGAGAGGTTCTGTCGTCGTCGTCGCTCGAGGAACAAATTGGAGGACGTACTGAAACTCGGCATCATAGAAGATGAGTTGGTGGAGGAGTTAACGAAGCCCGTGACCGCAGGAGAGTCAGCTTTGCTGGAGAAGGCAACCGTAGCGCGGTTCGTCGAGCCCCAGCCAAATGCCAGCACTGACACCACACTTTTACCTCATCTGCAGGGAGAAAAACGGCCCATGTCACCCTATGATGGGCGTCAGGTATCTCCATCTTCAGGTGATCGCACACACAGTCCCGCCTGTTTTTGTATATAGTACATTGCCAAAACCACAGTTCTAATTACTAGTCGTCAACCCGTGCATCTGCACGGCTAGCACTTTTCCTTATTATGTCAAAAGGTTGTTACAAATTAGAAATGTTGAACATTAATATAAATATGTTGTTATGTATTATTATTATATTTGTGGACGACATGGTTAAAGTTCAAAACATGTTACATACATCTTCCTTCCTTTCACTTAGTGAAAAACCATACATCTTCCTTTTTGCCACAGAAGCACGGTAGAATTTGATCTTAAAACACTTCGTAGATTAGATCCTATATGTGCATGACATTTAAGCGAAAGTCCTCTCTTAGGAACACTGGGGAGCAGAGAATTAAGTATTTTCTCATGCCTCTTTTTGGGGAAATTCTCATTCCCTAATAGCCATAGATTATTCAGATTTGATTTTGTTTTCTTAAAGAATTTGTTTTATGATTGTTCCTAATTTTTAGTACTTACTATACATTCTACGGAAATATAAATATCCCTTATATAATCATGTGTTTACATAAGATATTTGTGATGAATGACACATTGAGATTTAGTATTGTAATGGTAGTAATTAGGTGTTAGTTTGAAGATAATTTAATAGCTACAATTTTCAATACTTAATATACACGCATATAATATGTATTGATAATGCACACGTGAAGAATCATGTGGATCCATGCAATTCATGAATCGCATGCACGGAAAAGTAGTATAGATGTCAGAACAGTAGTATTATGTGCATGCAGAATAATTATAATCAATGCTTGAGCTGATTTAGCATCTCTAAACTTGCAGGACACCACAACATTGCACCTACCGACGTTGGATCCAGCCATTGCCCGGCGGTGTTTAGGAGGAGCTTGTCGAGCCGGCTAGTACACGCCGTAGATTCATGAAATGAGTCGCTTCATCCAAAATGATTTATCTTGGTCGGGCAAACGCACTCTTCCACTTCCTAACCAATTAGTTGGTGAAGTAGATTGGCCTTTCCTTATATAAGAACGGCATGCTCCTTTGTTTATATCATTTATTAGGAGCAGTAAGCAAAGCAGTATAAATTTTGACTGTATTTAAATTCGACAAAAATACTTGTGGAGATGTGGTATATATCTGAATTTTCTGATATCACATGGATGTCCTTTGCTTTTCAATACCATGAACACATTGAATATTTAGAATGCGTACGTTTATTTTTTTGTAGGACACCCTATAATAGTGTTTGCTCGTATAGACTATATGGGAAAAATGATGTCATGAATTACTCATTATTGGGTACATTGGCCGGCTTCCCCTATGCTCTCTGCACCAACAAAACTCGCCAAGAAAACTGAATTATAATTTAAGTGACTCAATGTCGCCATCTCAGGAAATCAAAACTGTAATCTGATTCCTCAAAATTGATTTATTTCTCGAAAAATATTGAACCAACGGCTACTCTGATTTCCTAGGTTCTTCATCTCCATGACTATATCCATTAGTCTTGAAGTCTTGACTCGACCCAAGTCTTTCCTTGCGGTGCACCTCATCTAGCCGTCAGTTTCGACCAACTCCGCATCTATATATAGTTTACAAACTTCCGCATCAACCTTCCTTCAAAAATATATTGTATCTACAAAACATGAGAGATTTATTTTTTGAGCTAGCATACGGAAAAATCTATTAGATGTAATGTTAGGTTGAATTCTGGGATAAAAAGGAAAATATATTGGGAGTACCGAGCACACTTGACTTGAAATAGAAAAATCAGCGCCACCAGCCATAGAGAGCAAGATTGAAGGGGGCAGGGGACAGCGAACATGTATAGCAGTATAGGAGTCCACCTAGTGTCTAATCGGCAGAATATTTTATTCATGGCGTGGCTTTTGCGGGGACTCAGCAGCATCGTGAAGTTTTTCCCTCTTTTTACGTTGGAATGGACTCTTTTTAGGGTCAGATTAGACTCTTTATGGTTGGAGCCTTACCTATTCTTTTGAGAACACGGATGGATGCTTTTTTTTGTTGCACAAACATTGGACGTGTCATATGCCTTTTTTATGGCACGTCCGGATCATTTATGTTACGTATGTTTTTCTTTAATCCCGAACGTCAATTCTACAATCCAACGGTGTAATTAATGTTAATGATGTGGATTAATGAGAAGACTTGAAAGGTACCTCCAATTAGTAAATATAAGATATAAGATATAAGATAAGATGCTCTCGCTTTTTTTTTTGGTGATGGCGTGGGCTTCCTTTTCCCTCGCGGGGAGGAAAGGATTAGGATCATGTAGGAAGTTTACGTTCAGATGCTGAAAGAGGATAGTCCAAAAGCTTCCGCCTATGATGCCTCGGCGGATCGTCGAAGCACCGGAGAGGCGAATCCTAGTCCTCCTGATGGATGGTTTCGACGTAAGGCGCCCAAATTCACTGTTTTGACTCTTTTTCTTAACTTAAGCACGATTTGACCCTATGTGTAACTTTTTTTCGAATCTGACCCTTTTTCTACCGTTATTGTCTTTGGTGGTAGGGTAGCACATCCTACCGCCAATTGGCGGTAGGATTTACTTACACCGTCACGCCCGTTCGGTGTGAAAAGGACCCTACCGTCATGGTCTTTGGCGGTAGGGGCATGCATGTAATTATAATAAGTGCATGCATGCAATAAAAGATTCATTTTTTGCAAAAAGGACCCTACCGCCATAGGCTATGGCGGTAGGGTTACACGTCCTACCGCCATCGACTGCAGCGGTAGGGCCCTTTTTGCAAAAAAATGAAAGTGACGGTGCAGATAAGTCCTATCGCCAAAGGCCTTGGCGGTATACCCTACCGCCATAGACAATGGCGGTAGGAAAATGGTCAAATCCGGAAAACTTTTGCATATAGAGTCAGATCGTGCTAAACTAACGAAAAAGGGTCAAAACAGTGATTTTGGCCACGTAAGGCTAAATGCAACAATTATACAATTCGTTTTGCAAGAGATCCAGAAGCATCTACTGGGGAAGCCGCTTGCCAAAGATCGCGTGCTGGAGGCGATCGGGACGACCACATCTTCCTGGACTGCACAGTACAAGGGATCTGCTCCGGCCGAACTACAAAGGTTGATGTCTGTTCTTGAGGGACCGTGGAAGAGCCTAGAATGCAAGGCGGACCCAACAGATGGCCTGAGCAAGGATACTTTGAAACTTGTCGACAACGTGATTCTCCCTTTGGCGCAGCAGCTTATGGACGCATGCTCGAAGGCAGCAGAAAGCATGGATCTTTTTAGTCAGGAGGGCCCCGCCTTGGAGAAGCAACTCCCACAGATGGACGGCATTTAGGCCAACTCCACCGCACGACCCCAAACGGACGTCCGGATTGGCCCGAATTTGTCCCTTTGGGGCGCCGATGGGTTCGCCCGTGTCCGGCTGTGTCCGTTGGGTCGTGCGTGCACCCACCGCGCAGCCGCACCACGAATCGTGTCCGGGGTGGACGGGAATAAACGCATTTAAGAAAAACATAAAACATATATAGGGGTCGGCCACAAAACGGCCCAGTTTCAACGGCCACTTAAAAGGGCCAGTTTCATAATTAACATAATAACAAAATAAAAAACTCCTCCCGCGCGCTCCTGCCGCGCCCGTCGGTGCCGTGGCCGTCGCCGTCTTCACTGGCCGCCGGTGTCGTCGTCGTCGCTGACGAGGTCGACGTACTCCGGCGGCGTCCAGAGGTGGGGCGGCGGTGCGTGGTAGACGGGGGCGGGCTGGACGGCCGGAGGTGCCTGCACCACCTCCTCCCGCGTAGACGCCTCGGAGTGGGGCACCAGTTCACGCCCACGCCGGCCGCCATCTCCGGAGCAGTGCAGGACCAGCCCCACCCCTGGCCCAGCAGCTGCTCGAACGCGGGCGGGTCCTCCTCCATCGGCTCCTCCGTGACGGCCGCCAGCTGCAGCTCTGGGAAGGCGACGTCCCCAGCGGCAGAGAGGGCCATGGCCTTCTCCAGGCCATCCCAGTGCCGCTCGTCGTGCGTGTTAATGGAGTCGTCCATGACACGCTGCAGGAGACGGGCCTCCTCCTCCGCTGTCATGCGAGGAGGGGGAGGTGGCGACGGAGACGGGGAAGGCGACAGCGTGCGCTGCCGTCAGCGCGCTCACAGACGCCCAGCGGGTATGCACGTGGCCTCCGCGGCCCCGACACGGTGCCGGCGAAGTAGGACTCGCGCCGCACGTCGTGCTCGTCCTGGAGCCATGTGTCCCACAGCGGGGAGTCGGGGGCATACCTGTGGTCGTAGTACAGGTCGTCGGGGAGGAGGCGGCAGTTGATCTCATCGCGCCGTGCACGGCCGGTCGCCGGCACTGGCGGGATGGGGACCCGGTCCGCGGAGAGGTGCCATCCGTTGGGGAGGTGGGCGTCGCTCCACGGGACCGGCGTCCTCGTCTCCCAGTACCTCCGGCACACGTCCGCGCAGATGTACTGCCGGTCGCGCTCGCCGGAGGGCCTAGGGGCAATGGTGAAGGGGGCCGGCGCGGGGGCTCGACGGGAGGAGTGCGGCGGTGACGCGGGGGCTCGACGGGAGGAGCGCGGCGGTGACGCGGGATCCTCCTTTTTTCACGGATCCGCGGCGGCGGCCGGAGGAGGAGCCGGCCTCGCGGTCGTGCTTCGCCTTGCGGTTCCACATACCCATGGCTGCGGCCGTCCGGCGAGCTCGAGGGCGGGGAGTGGTTAGGGTTTGGGTGTGTCGGCTTTCGAGGGGGCAGAGAGGGGCCGGCGTGGGGATGAGGACGACGACCGGTCCACGGGTCCCATTTAAGAAGGACGCCAATCCGTCGCTGTGCGGATGACAGATGGGGCCACCTGCCCGTGCGCATTTATGTTGGCGGGTGGGAGGTAGGTGGCCGCCTGCCACGCGTCCCCGACATGAACGTTCGAAGCGTCCGTTCGCTGTCCGCCGCGACCTAAACCCGGCGCAAGTTTGCGCTCGAAATGGGTCGGCACGGACACAAAACGGACCAGATGGGCTCGGGCCGTTATGCGCTGGGCCGTCTCATTTGTCCCTTTTACCTCAAACGGACGGGGCCGGACAAGATAGGGTCGCGTGGTGGAGTTAGCCTTAGAAGGATGAAGAGCATGACGTCAAGAAGCTCAAAGTGCTAGTGGCAGAGGCGCGGAAGAAGGTGAAAAAGACTCGCGGCGCAGCGGTGGAGTCGGCATTGACCGCGTCCGATCTTGAAGATGTGGTCATGTGCACCGTGCACGTGGTCATTTCATGCCACGTCCAAGCTATCGTTGTCCAAGCCATGGAATGCCATAGTGCATGGTGCACGTCGCCACGTCATCAAGATCAGATGCAGTCAGCGCCGGCTCCGCCGTGCGCTGTGAGTCTCTTCCGCCTTCTTCCACCAGCGCTTTGAGCTTCTCAACCTCCTGCTCTTGGTCCTTTTGAAGGCTGGCCATCTGTGAGAGCTGCTTCTCCAAGGTGGGACCCTCCAGGTAAAAACATCCATGCTTTCTGCCGCCTTCGAGCATACATCCTTAAGCTGCTGCGCCAAAGGGTAGGCAAGTTTCAGAGTATCCTCACTCAGTTCATCTGTTGGGGCCGCCTTGCCTTCTAGGCTCTTTGACAGTCCCTCGAGAAGGGACATCAACCTCTGTACTTCGGCCGGAGCTGATCCCTTGTACTGAGCAGGCCAAGAAGATGTGGTCGCTCGCGCCGATCGCCTCCAGCACGTGATCTTTGGCAAGCGGCTTCGCTACTAGATGCTTCTGGATCTCTTGCAAGCCGAAACATATAATCGTTGCGTTCAGCCTTGCGTCGAAACGGCATTGACGATCCGTCGTTGGCGGTTCCTTGTGTGCATCCTGGATAGGTCTGTGCATGTGTTAGGTCTAGGTGCGTGTACGTAGGCTTAGATACATCCACGCTGCCCGTTAACGGCGGCGGAGGCGGCAGCGAACCGCCAACGACGGGGCTCCGCCGGCTGTCGCGATGGTGTTCGCGCCCGCCGAGTCCTACTTGAAATGAGTTCTCCCGAGGAACAGCAGGATCACGCTTATTCGTTCTGGAGCTGGTGCCTTCCATCACCTACGTACACGCACCAAGACCTAACACATGCTGCATGCACGTACGTAGCGCTGCACAAGTCCTGGTGCATGCATGTGCTAGTACGTGGGTTAGCTCCATTTTATCTAAATATGCTTACTTCTTCTTCTTCATTTTCTTTTTCTTCGTGGAACTTGTTATATGGATGGATGGATAGGTGTTGGATGAACAATGTGAAACTATTGTAACATGTATGGATGGAACTATGTGTTGGTTTTGTATTCATGAAACTTGTGTGTTGGAGATGTCATATGTGTGTTGTGAAATTGCCTATGAAAAATATACATATATATCATATATTTTGCTGTGAAATTGCTTGGATATAAGGAAAAAAACAGACAAAAAAGAGGCAATGCAGTCTCTTTGCCGTCTGCCACCGACGGCAACAAAAAAGAGGCAATGCAGTCTCTTTGCCATCTGCCATGGACGACAAAGAGGTCACGTGGCAGCAACCTGTGCAACTTGGGAGCTATACCATATGGTTCCTTTGCCGTCTGTGGCAGACGGCAAAGGGGAGGCAACGTTTGCCGTCCGCTGGCAGACGGCAAAGGCTGCCGTTAGCCACCTAACGTGGCTAACGCCTAGTTGTTACCGTCCAGATTCTTTGCCGTCTGTCACGAACGACAAAGGTTCTTTGCCGTTCGCTTTGAGAAAGCAGACGGCAAAGAACCTGTTTACCATCATCCTTTTTGTCGGGCGGCTTTGCCGTCGGTGGCAGACAGCAAAGAGCTTTGCTGTCCGCTTTTGGTGCCCTTGCCGTCTGCCATTGCAGACGGCAAATAAGCTGATTCGTATAGTGGCAGGTGGTGCGCCGAGTTTCTGCCACGCTGCAACATCCTGGATGGGTGTTCTTCAAATGCACAAATGATAGGGTATGTGCTCGTTTTGTTTCGGTTCTTCACCGGATTCAACGCAATTTCGGTAGCTCATTGTTTGCTCATCTATGTGTGTAGGATGATGGATGCAAGTTTTGGTATTAGGAAGAAGAATACATCGATCTATTGATAGCACAAAAATTGTTCGTGCAGTCATTGCTAGAACTGAGGCTAGAGATGAGACTAGATATGAGATTAGAGATGAATTTAGATGTGAAGCAATGTCTACTTCTTTAGAATCAAAGAAAAAGAAGTGTTGAAGCTGGAGAAGTTGCAGATCAACAATGAAGACATAAGAAGATATTAATCCAACTAGTGAAAGCAGTTAGGGAAGTTGGATATTTTCTACAATGTCTAATTGTGGTTTTTGTTTTCTTTGGTCTTGCTCTCATAGCAAAGAATTGGTGAATTATTATGTACTCCAATGTCGTTGAATGAGATAAAGAAGTAAACAAATGTGTTTCGGTTGCCGAAAATGAAATGCGCAAATGAAAAAAAACTCCGTTAAATATAGGGGATCGGCTAGGTCCGGCGAAATTTTAGTGGACTAAGCATTTTACTTCCTTAACTATTAGGGGGATCGGTTAGAAATTCCCTAAGAAAACTTTAATCCCTCAAAACATTTGAGTTTCTGAGATAGGGAGAAGGTTTGAGGGTTTAAGTTGAGGGCATCTGGTAGAGATGCGCTTATTGCGACCCAGTGCTGTGGCTACAATGCTATCTTGTTAACTCTGCATTCCTTCCTTCCTATATGCTGCTATTGCCTTGTCAGTTCTCTCCTTTGGCGCTCTATTTTCTTCTCTTCCATTGACTTCAAGACTTGAGTTTAAATGCAGAAAATGTACGACTGTCATCAGGTTCAGACAAGAAAGCACGGTCCTTGCCAACCAACCTGAGAGCGAGTGGACAACTGGGAACTGGCCCACACTGTCATGCAACATCCCAACTGAAAGTTGAAGTCTCTGCATGGCACAACACAACACAGTTCCCTCTTCAATTTAATCACCTTGCAGCATCAGTACGCGAGCATCCTTAAGCAACGAATTAGGCTTTTCTTCTCATATTTCTTCCATGTCCATTATTTGTTAAACTGGTAGCTGCAGAAGCAATATAAGGAGTTTCTTTCAGTCATACACTATCGATATACAACCAGGCTGAGGAGCATCAGCTAACAACAAAAAAGAGTTAACGAAGCACACCGAAAGTACAATGCACCATGAACTACTCAATATTAATTGTTCAAGGACTTAAGGCTGCCAGAAAGCGGGTCAATTATGCGAAGGACAAAAAAGAGTTGGCGAGTCATCAAGGTTGAAGACTCTGAAATGTGAACATCCACTGTTATATTCTGTTGTACATTGGGAGGGAAGCAGCAGACTGCGATTGGGCCGAAAAGTTGGACCGAGTTTCACACGGCCTGTTTCAGAGCAATTACGGGATTGCTTAATCGGACCACCCCCAAAAAATAAAATTAAAAGGAGAAACTATTTTTTCTTCTTCTGTGATGGAACCTCTACAAGTGGACTGGCAGATTCTAAAAGATAAAGTGGACCGGCTGAGTGGTGACCAAGAATATCTTCAAAAGATATCATGATCACTACATTTTATTCTCGGTTAATAAATATTGCGATGCTCATAATGTCACCATATCACAAAAATGATATGGACATTAATTTTGTAGCATTAATACTTCCAACATCTCATTCTTGCTGGAGATGATGAACCACAACTTCCGGTGGTGTCCTATATGCCATGAAATTTCCAGGAAGTTTCATTGCTGTTGTCCTATATGTCAAGAGATTTCCAGGAAGTTTCGTTCACAGTCACACCTTGGCCTTCTGAAGTCATCTCTGATATATGTGAAACAGTGCTCAGGAAAGGACAAGAAGAACAATAAATAAGATACCCAACTTCCTATGAATTTCTCCCAATTGATGATGAAATGATCTTCCAATGATACATATCCCAAGTAGTCATGGACCGGCCGTCTATATATACATGCCAATGCCTATGAGCCTGGAAAATGTTCCATTTGAAACCACGGTCTATATCAAGCTACATAGATTGCATTCTCTCTCTTTTTTCATGTGGGCGATGGTGATGATGGATCAAAACGTCCTAATCACGCTGGTGTCTTCTCTTCTGATGTTGATCTTGGGGCCATTGATCATAGATGTCATCCTGGTAAGCAAAAAGATCTGGAGCTTCTTGCACACACTTACAGAATACCTAGCGCATGATGACACCCTCGTCGTCGACTCTGCGGTGCTTAATGATAGCCCCGCATCGCCGGTGCAAGTAGCTGGCGGTGGAGGATTAACATCTGGTGACATAGACATTGTTACGGCGAGGTTAGGTCTTACCGGGTGGAGGTACCAAGGGTGTGAAGGAATTGGTGTCGTAGATGAGTTGATGGACGGTAAGCAAGCGAGTGAGGGCGAGCTGGAGGAGGCCTTCTATGTTTTCGACCGTGACGAGGATGGGTTCATATGCGCCGGTGAGTTGTGGAACGTGATGAGGAGGCTTGGGTGGAAAGAAGGGGCCATGTATGAGGATTGTGTGAGGATGATCCGCCCCTTCGATGAGGATGGAGATGGCAAGATCAGCTTCCTAGAGTTTAGAAGGATGATGGAGAATGCCGTTTAGTTAACTAGAATGTTTTTGTTACTTTGCCTCCTTAGTGTAAACTAAGCCGTTATAAACTCTTGTATGAACAGTCTGTGTGGGTATGCTACTTTTGGGCATTTAATTAAGGTTTTGACCTCACTATTTGTTTGCACCGTTTTGGGGCAAACAATTTGGCAAATATGAAAGTATAAAACATTGCATCTCGCTAGCAACCAGTTCATACATAAAGTAGGAAAACACCAACTTTACTCTCTAAAGTTTTGAGTTTGTCTCAATAGCCCGAGTTACATATGGTTTTGTCAATTTAATCCCTCCAAGTTCAAATATGGGCTGCTATGTAAAAAAAATGTTAAACATGTATAAAAAAAATGTTCTTGATGCATATGAAAAATGGCATCAAAAATATTTATTACTTAAAATGTTAATTGTGTATTTAGAAAATATTTAACATGTATAAAAATAATGTTTCACATGTACATGAAAAATGTACATCGGAAACTGAGGAAAAACGATAAAACCAACACAAAGAAAAGAAAAGGGTCAATTGAAAAGGTTCTAAAACCAAAGAAAAACTGATGAATACCTAAAGAAAAACATATAAAATGGAAGAGAGAAAACCGAAGAAAAACGCTGAAAAGAAAGAGAAGTGAAGAAAACTAGGAAAAATCAATGAAAACTGAAGAAAAAAAATAAGAAAACAAAAAAAAAATAGTGAAAACCAAGAGAAAACAAAGAAAACAGAAGGAAAGAAAGGAACGGAAAAATAGCGAAATCAAGAAACCAGGAAAATAGAAGTTATAACAAAGGAAAAAAGAAAAATTGAATAAAACTGGTGAAAAAATTAAAAGAACCGAAGAAAAACCAAAAGAAACGAAAAAAAGAAAATGTATCGGAGAAGACCTGAGCAGAGCAAACCTACAGCAAACGAATCCCGCTAATAGGCCGGCCTCCTCCCTCTACGCCTGACGCGATAACTACTTCCATCCCGCTGTAAGCTCTCGCTCCTGGGCACCGGCAATTATGTAGTACGACTGTTGTAGCTGGAAATGATCAGGGCAAGTCTTAAGGCCTGTGAGGTTGCCAGGTTGGATAGGATGATCTAGCATATGTTGTATTTTTTTCAAGGCTTACCATTATAGCCCGGGAAAAGGGAGGATCTGGTGGTCGAGGCGCTAGGCTAGGGTTCCTCCCCCCGCCGCCGCCGGCCGCCCTTCCTCCCGCAACCGCCGGCAGCGCGCGCCCCGCCTCCCTCTCCCCCTCCCCCTCCACCGCGCTCCCGCTCGCTCGCTCCCCCCTCCCCCTCCCCCCTCCACCGCTGGCGACGGGCGGGCCCCTGTCGCTTCTTCTCCTCTGGCCTCCCTCCCCGTCCCTCTTCCTCCCTGCCACCGCCGGCTGGGTCCGCCGGGCCTTGCCCGCACGGCGCTGGCGGCGGCGGGCCGTCCCTTCCCCGCTAGCTCATGGGGGCACTAGTAGAAAAATGGCCTATTGACCCGGTTGGTGAGGGCCTTTAGTCCCGGTTCATGAACCGGGACTAAAGGGTCGGCATTAATACCCTGCCTTTAGTACCGGTTCAATCCAGAACCGGACTAATGGGCCTCCACGTGGCCTGTCCGCTAAGCCCAGGCAGGAGGGCCTTTGGTCCCGGTTGGTGGCACCAACCGGGACCAATAGGCATCCACGCGTCAGCATTTCTATGGCTGTGGTTTTTGTTTTTTTTAAAAGGGGGGTTGGGGGTTTGGGGGGTTAATTTAGGTGTTTCATATATTGTGCTATAGCTAGCTAATTAATAGAGAAAAGTGTCCTCTCTTTTGTCCGTGCTTGGTCGACGCTACGTACTATACATACGTATAGAGAGGACTAATTAGACATGCTAGCTAGCTAGTAATTAAGCAAACAGAAGATCGTCATGAACATATATGCATACAGAGAGAAGTGATATCGACCACCTCTCCTTCGCCGAGAGATTGGTCGAACAACAAGTTCTCG
Source organism: Aegilops longissima (assembly GCA_021605205.1). Taxonomy (NCBI): domain Eukaryota; kingdom Viridiplantae; phylum Streptophyta; class Magnoliopsida; order Poales; family Poaceae; genus Aegilops; species Aegilops longissima. Next base: position 658,683,104 of record CM038676.1, read on the forward strand.
TATATCTATCCGACACTACCTGCTACATATATACAATAATTATCTTTTACAATACGGACGCGTGGTCCACATGGTATTCTCCGTCTTCAGCGATCACATGGTCAAGAAAGAATGCCGCCAATTCCTCTTGAATTGCTCGCATGCGATCTGGTGCTAGGAGTTCATCCCGCTTCCGAAACATCTAATTTTAAGAAAGGGGTCAATACATATATATGAATGAAACTCAACACAAATGATGGTAATAAAATAAAATTGTGAATATTTTTATTTACGCACTTCATATTGTTTGTCGGAGTAGCCCCTCTCACAGGTCGTGTGGCGGATGGACTCATAAACGTAGTATCCACAGAAATCATTCCTTGTTCCTGCCACAACCACTTTACAAGAAACATAGGTCAATCAAACTGATAATTAGCAAGCATGCTAAATGGTATTGATGAAACTAGCGCTTGAATCACTAGGAGATGCGCGTGGAATATGCTACTATATAGTACTTACTTTCGGGTGTTTAAATTGCAGCTTCTTCGGTAGTCCCGGAGCTTTTTTGGTGAATTTTCCCCAAGCCCTGACATACAAAGAAAACAATTACTTGATCTCAGAAATGAACAAAGTTGCTGATATGGTGGATAATGATCGATTTAACTTACTTCTCGAGCATTTCAGTCATGTCCGCATACTCCTTGGGATCTTTTCGTCTCGAGTCTAAGACAGTTACTACTCCCTGCTCAAGCTTAATCTCTAGGAGAATATAGTGGAACCTGCGCACGCATGCATAACTCATCAATATTACATTACTATAACCTGGACTAAATAAGGGAAACCGAATATGCCACAAGACAGTAACACTCACGTGTAGTTGTAAGGAAAGAGTATTATATTTTTGTGTTCATTTATTTCCAACGATCGTAGCAAGTTGGCCTCGGTTTCGTCGGCACGATATTTAACCTCATTTGCATCTATGAGATATGTGTTAATGAACCCAATATCACCCACTTGTCTTTTCTTCATTTCTGCGATCTTCAATCTGCATAATATAGTGAGGATATTTATAAATACATGCAATGAAAGAGCTGAGTTATATAGAGATACTTAATGACAGAAGTAGTACTACTTACAGACAGTAGCAGGTGACCGTTGCTTTATCGAGGGCCAATTGATTGAAAACTGATAGAACTCCTCAAATGGAATAGGCAACAGTTCAATTCCAAGGAGGTCATGCTCCTTTTTAACTCTCACATACAAAGTATTCCTCCCCTCAGACTCTTTGCAGGTTTTCATGTACCAATCATGCAATCTTCGCATCATCGTTGATAGAGAGCTTTCATCTTTGACGAGAGGCTTCCCGTATCAGATCTTTGTATCTGCACCTCCAAGAAATCATAATGTACATCGTCGGGCAGGTAATCTGCAGGATTGCCATAACCGGGCACCATCCTCGGATCGACGATGTCGCTAGCAGCACCTTGTGCGGGGGCACGATTGCCGGCTTGTTCGCCGAGCTGGGCAATTTGTTTCCCAGCTCGTCGTTCTTTCATCCTTTGATCACCGACAGTACTTCCCGATCTCTCCGCTTCGCAAATCCCTTTCCAATAATGCGCTCATAGTTGCCTTTCGGCGGAGACTTGGGTGGTTTTGTCGGGGCAGCGAGTGCGCTTCGCTTTGACGGATCTACCTTCTCCTCCGGAGGTGGATGTCTCTTTGCTTTCAACCCTTGAAACCAGTCATCCACTTCGTCTGCGCGATCTTCGCGTTTTCCTCCTCGCTCCTCTCAGACGGTAACTTCTCCGAGTCTTCAGAAGGACCGAATCAGATCTCCTCCCGCCTTTGGCTGTACTGCTAGACGCCGGCAGAGCGAGACGGAGCGGATGTCTTCTTTCCTTGCTTACGAGGCGGAGGAGAAGGACTACGACGCGCCGGAGCAGCCGGAGCGGGCGGCGGGTCTCTTCCGCCCTTGCCGACGAGGCGGAGAAGGAGGAGGCTGGCTGCCGGACGCGCCGGTGCAGGCGGAGAAGGAGACGGAGTGCCGCCACGCGCGGAGAAGGAGCCGCCGAGTGCCCTGATCGTCACTCGCGGGAGGAGGAGGCGGTGGAGGAGGCGGAGTGCCTGACTCGCCGGAGGAGGAGGAGGAGGCGGAGGTGTCCAGTTCGGAAGGTTGATGAGATCCTTCGCCATAGGCATGGAGTCTTCGAGCGCGAACCCAGCCGATACTCCCTTCACCGGTAGGGTGGTCAAGCCGGAGGTCCTCAAATCCTCCGTTATTTCATCGACCATCACCTTAGCATATCCTTCTGGAATCGGCCGGCAGTGAAAAGTTGAGTCGGGTTTAGTAGGATAAACAGAGCCAACAGCCGCCTTGACCTTCAAATTGCTCCATTGCGCCATAAGATGGCAATGTTCAGCATCCGTGATAGCATCCACGGGATAGCTGGCAGGAGCCGTCAAGGCATGCTGCTCTGGCTGAAGCAGCTCGGTGGAAGCCACGCTGCTTCTCCGCTGAGATGGCGGGGTAGCTTCGGGGGAAGCTTCGGCAGGTCGTTTGTTGTGATCTGCTGCTTCGCGTTCCTCTTCTCGCTCCTCTAGCCCTATTACCCTTTCGCAGCGCCTGCATTAGGCTCTGCTCCAGTTTCTTCCTCCTCTCATGGGTTTTGTAACCCCTGCATCCGAAATCCAGCCTTCCATGAAACGGAGCTCGGCGTGCCTCGTGTCCGTCCGTGGTGCTCGAGATTCCCGAGGGCCATTGTGAGCTCGCCCTTCTCCCCGTGCAGAACGAACTTCCCTTGCTGCGCTGCTTCGATATAATGCTGAAGCCTCTTGACTGGTATGTACAATTGTTCGTCCGTCCAAATGCACTTCCCTGTTATAGGGTCCAAGGATCCGCCGGCCCCGAAGAACCAAGTCCGGCAACGGTCTGGCCAGTTCATTGTCTCTGGTTCGATCCCTTTATCAAGCAGATCATTCTCAGCCTTGGCCCACTTAGGCCGGGCTACGAGGTAGCCACCTGACCCCGTGCGATGGTGAAGCTTCTTCTTCGCAGCATTTCTCTTGTTTGTCGCTGACATCTTTTTACTCTTTTCCGATGTCTTGTAGGCCACAAATGCGGGCCACCATCTCGATCTTCTCATATTTGCCCTTGAATTCTGGTGTCTCATTTTTTTCGACATACGTATTGAGTTCTTTCTTCCAATTCCTGAATAGTTCTGCCATCTTCTTAAGAGCAAAAGACTTGATTAATGGCTCTATTACTGGCTTCTCCGGATCATCCTCTAGCGGTAGGGTAAAATTTGACTTCAGCTCAGTCCAAAGATCATTTTTCTGCATATCATTGACACAAGACACCTCAGGGTCTTCGTTCTTAGGCTTATACCATTGGTGGATGCTGATCGGGATCTTGTCCCTAACCGAACCCCGTGACCGAGCAACAAATGCCTTCTTTGTCCGGTAGGGTTCAATCGGTTGGCCGTCACATGATTTTATGATCTCAAACTTTTCATCCGAGCTCAACTTTTCTTCGGGCCTCGTCTCTTTACCGGTTGTGCTCGATCCGGAGGGCTAGAAAAATAACAAAGATGAGAGTTAATTAATATGTGTACATATATACCAAAACAAAGACGAGAGCTAGTCAGCACAGGCTTAACTAATATATATACCTGGCCGGACTCGGTTTGGTGATCACCGGAGCCGTCCTCACGGTCTACTTCTTCACCCTCTCCTTCTTGCACCGGCATTGGGTCATCGGAGCCATGTAAATCATAGTCAGCTGCTTCTTCACCCTCTCCTTCCAGACCATCGTTGTCGTTGAGAAACATCAACGAGCAGACGGCATCACTTCCTTGTGCGATTATGTCCCTCAACAACGCTTCTTGTGCTTCGTCTCGGGGGTGTCCATAGTTTCTACAAATATTTACAACATGGCAATTATTATTCAAACATGACAGATATGGATATATTAGTGGCAAATGTAGAACTAGCTAGCTAATCACAATAAGGAATCATATTAGTGGCCTCGACGCTGCTTCTCTAGGGTTTGGGGTGGCCTCGACAACGCTTCAAGGGTTAGGGGGTGGCCTCGAGAACGCTTCAAGCTAGGAGGGGGTAATATCGACCCCCCCCCCCACGTGTTGAAGCTATCGGGAGGGGGTCGGCGTTGAACAGTACATCTATGTCCCACAAGTGACGTGGGCATCGACGCCGCATGTAGGGTAGAGGGTCGTGGATCGCCGAGCGGTCGAGGTCAAGGGTCAAGATCGCCGAGGGTCGGGAGGTTGCCTAGTGTCAAAGGATTCAACAAAACCATGTCTTCATCATTAGGCTAAAATAGGTGCATGATGGTGCAAGCTCTCCAAAGTTATTTTGAACGGAGTCCCAGATAGGATAATTCGCTTTTGGTACAAAGTTCAGCAAAAAGGCAAATTATCCTATCCGGGACTCCATTCCAGAACAACTTTGGAGGACTTCGTACCATCATGCCATGGTTACTTCCGGCTAATGACGCAACATACATATACATGGGAAAATAATGTTATCGGGGAGGGGGTATCGGTACCCCCCCCCTCGTGTCAAAGTTTCTTCTTTCTCCTCTATTCCTTTCTTTCTTCTTCTCCTCTTCTTTTTCTTCTTATCCCTCGAGAAAGGAAAATAAGGAAAAGGAAGAAAAGAGGAAGAAGGAAGAAGGAAGAAGAAGAAGAAAAAAAAGAAGAAAAAAAAAGAGGAGAAGAAGAAAAGAATAGAGGAGAAGAAGAAAAATAGAAAAAAATTTTATTTTTCTTCTTCTCCTCTATTCTTTCTTCTTCTCTCTTCTTCTTTCTTCTTTTTGTTCTTCTTATTTATTTCTCCTCTTCTTCCTATCCCTCTTCTTCTCCTTTCTTCCTCTTCTTTTTCCTTTTTCCTCTCATTCTTTTCTTCTTCTTGTATTGCTTGTTTTTTAAATAATGTTCAAATAAAATCTATGAACATAAAACATATATATACACAGACAACATATATACATTTTTATAAAAATGCAAAAACAAATTTTTAAAAAAAGACATATAAACAGATATACATACATACATTTTTCTTTCATATGAACATACATACATACATTTTCTTTGCATATGACCATACATACATTTTCTTTGCATATGACCATTCATACATTTTCTTTGCATATGCTTTGCATATAAACATACATACATATGAACATACATACATACATATAAACATAACATACATACACAAAAATTCTAAAAATCTGCCTAAAAAATCTAAAAATCTGCCTAAAAATTATATGAAAAAAGCATACATCATCCATCCATCCATATAATGAACATATACATCATCCATCCATCCATATAATCAACATATGCATATGAAAAAAATTATATGAAAAAAATTATATGAAGAGGATCGAGGGGACAGGGGAGGAAAGGGGTCACGGAGCCGACCGAACGGGAGGAGGGGCGGCGCCGAGGCAGGGGCGGCAGGGGGGCGAGGCGCCGGCGACAGCGACAATGGTGAGGCGGGCAGGGCGCAGGGCGCGGCCGTGCGTGCTCGGGACGGGCAGGGCACGGGCGGCGGCAGGCGTGGGCTCGGGCGCAGGCAGGGGCACGGGAGACGGGATGGCGGGCGGCGGCGGGCGACGGCGACGAGGAGCGCCTTGAGCGATTTGGGCAGCCTGGCGGCGGGGCAACGGGCTAGGGAGGCGAGGGAGATGTGAAATTTTCACAAGTCCTAGTTATATAGCAGGCATTGGTCCCGGTTCGTGGCACAAACCGGGACTAATGCCTTTAGTCCCGGTTGGTGCCACCAACCGACCAAAGGCCAATTTTCAGCAGCCCAAAGGGCGGAAGCGGCGGTTTGGTCCGGTTGGTGGCACAAACCGGGACTAAAGGGGGGCATTGGTCCCGGTTGGAGCCACGAACCGGGACCAATGCCCCCTTTAGTCCCGGTTGGTGCCACCAACCGGGACCAAAGGCCTTGTGCTGCCCCGCGCCGAAGTGTGGTTTATAAGCTCTGCTGCGCCCACCCACTCGAGCTTCTCTCAACTGCAGGCTTTCGGGCCTAACCGTGCAATCTCTGTCTGTGGGCCTACTGGGCCTCCCGCGGGCCTGAATCCTGGCCCATGGTAGGGTTTCTAGTTGTATTCAGGCCGTGGGGGCCAAAGAGGGTGGCACTTTTTTGTTTTTTGTTTTCTTTGTTGCTTTATTTATTTTATTTTGTTTCTACTTACAACAAAATACTTATTGTTGCTATTTTTATTTTTTTCCAGTTTTTGGTTTTGCTTTCTGCATTATTTATTTTTTGTTGTTTTTGCTTTATTTTTAATTCTTTTTGCTTTTAGTTTTAGAAAAATTATAAACTTTCTGTTAGTGCCATTAGTTTTCAAATTTGAAAACACTTTTTTGTTTTCTTTGTTGCTTTATATATTTTATTTTATTTGTACTTACAACAAAATACTTATTGTTGCTATTTTTATTATTTTTCAGTTTTTTGTTCTTTTTTTCTGCATTATTTATTTTTTGTTGTTTTTTGCTTTATTTTTTAATTCTTTTTGCTTTTAGTTTTAGAAAAATTATAAACTTTCTGTTAGTGCCATTAGTTTTCAAATTTGAAAACACTTTTTTGCTTTATTTATTTATTTTATTTTGTTTCTACTTACAACAAAATACTTATTGTTGCTATTTTTATTTTTTTCAAGTTTTTTTGTTTTGTTTTCTGCATTATTTATTTTCTTTTGGTTTTTTGCTTTATTTTTTAATTCTTTTTGCTTTTAGGTCAGCAAAATTATAAACTTTCTGTTTGTGCCATTAGTTTTCTTTGAAATTTGTGTGAATCACAAGTTTGTGAGCTCAACAAGGCGTGTAGAGGGACGGGCTTATAAACCGGTGTGAGCGCCCTTCGGTTGGCGAGGTTTTCAAATTCATAGTTTTCAAATGAACTCTGAAAAAGTTGGCATAGCATGTGCATGTACAAAACGGACAATGGTATCATACTCGTCTGTTACAAAGTTGGCATGGTATCATCATAATAGTTGCGGGAGAAAGTCTTCACTTTTTCTTCGCTTCTGTCGTTTGCTTATTGCGCCGTAACCATGGATAATCTTCATCGTTTATCAGGATGCTTGGGTCAGCCTTGACTTTGAAGGGGGGAATTTCATGAAACTTTTCATACTCTTCGACATGTCCGTCTTGCCCTCCACTCCCGTGGATGTCCCTTTTTCCTGAAAGAACTATGTGGCGCTTTGGCTCATTGTATGATGTATTCGCTTCCTTATCTTTTCTTTTCCTTGGTCTGGTAGACATGTCCTTCACATAGATAACCTGTGCTACATCATTGGCTAGGATGAACGGTTCGTTGGTGTACCCAAGATTTTTTAGATCCACTGTTGTCATTCCGTACTGTGGGTCTACCTGTACCCCGCCTCCTGACAGATTGACACACTTGCATTTAAACAAAGGGACCTTAAAATCTACTCTGTAGTCAAGTTCCCACATGTCTACTATGTAACCATAATATGTGTCATTTCCTTGTCGGTTGCTGCATCAAAGCGGACACCGCTGTTTTGGTTGGTGCTCTTTTCATCTTGGTCAATCGTAAAATGTATTCCCATTTATCTCAGATCCTTTCCAAATCATTACAGTCGAAGATGGTCCCTCGACAACAAGTAAAGCTCATCACAAACAGTGATGTCACCTCTGAGACGTGTTTCCAACCAACTGCTGAAAGTCCTGATGTGTTCACATGTAATCCAGTCGTCGCACTGCTCCGGGTGTTTGGAGCGCAGATTGTTCTTGTGTTCATCGACATACGGGGTCACCAAGGTAGAGTTCTGTAGAACTGTGTAGTGTGCTTGAGACCAAGAATATCCGTCCCTGCATATTATTGAGTCTCTTCCAAGCGTGCCTTTTCCAATCAGTCTCCCCTCATACCGCGATTTAGGGAGACCTATCTTATTAAGGCCAGGAATGAAGTCAACACAAAACCCGATGACATCCTCTGTTTGATGGCCCATGGAGATGCTTCCTTCGGCCTAGCGCGTTACTGAACATATTTCTTTAGGACTCCATGAACCTCTCAAAGGGGTACATATTGTGTAGAAATACGGGCCCCAGAATGACAATCTCGTCGACTAGATGAACTAGGACGTGCGCCATGATATTGAAGAAGGATGGTGGGAACACCAGCTCGAAACTGACAAGACATTGCGCCACATCACTCCTTAGCGTTGGTACGATTTCTGGATCGATCACCTTCTGAGATATTGCATTGAGGAATGCACATAGCTTCACAATGGCTAATCGGATGTTTTCCGGTAGAAGCCCCCTCAATGCAACCGGAAGCAGTTGCGTCATAATCACGTGGCAGTCATGAGACTTTAGGTTCTGGAACTTTTTCTCTGGCATATTTATTATTCCCTTTATATTCGACGAGAAGCCAGTCGAGACCTTCATACTGAGCTGGCATTGAAAGAATATTTCTTTCTCATCTTTCGTAAGAGCGTAGCTGGCAGGACCTTCATACTGCTTCGGAGGCATGCCCTCTTTTTCGTGCAAGCGTTGCAGGTCCTCTCGTGCCTCAGGTGTATCTTTTGTCTTCCCATACACGCCCAAGAAGCCTAGCAGGTTCACGCAAAGGTTCTTCGTCACGTGCATCACGTCGATCGAAGAGCGGACCTCTAGGTCTTTCCAGAGGGTAGGTCCCAAAATATAGATTTCTTCTTCCACATGGGTGCGTGATTCTCAGCGTCATTCGAACAGCTAGTCCGCCGACCTTTCCCAAGATTACGTGTAAATCATTGACCATAGCAAGTACGTGATCACCGGTACGCATGGCGGGCTTCTTCCGGTGATCTGCCTCGCTTTGAAATGCTTGCCTTTCTTTCGACATTGATGGTTGGTCGGAAGAAATCGACGATGGCCTGTACACATTCTTCCTGCAGCTTCCTGTATATACTATCGGTGTCAAGTAAATAGTGCGTGCATGCGTGGTATCCCTTGTTTGTCTGTCCCGGAAGGTTACCGAGAGCGGGCCAATCGTTGATGGTCACGAACAGCAACGCCTTTAGGTCAAATTCTCCTTTTGTGCTCATCCCACGACGCACACCGCTTCCATTCCACAGCTGTAAAAGTTCTTCAACTAATGGCCTTAGGTACACATCAATGTCATTGCTAGGTTGCTTAGGGCCTTGGATGAGAACTGGCATCATAATGAACTTCCGCTTCATGCACATCCAAGGAGGAAGGTTATACATACATAGAGTCACGAGCCAGGTGCTGTGATTGCTGCTCTGCTCCCCGAAAGGATTAATGTCATCCGCGCTTAAAGCAAACCATACGTTCCTTGTTCCTTGGGTCCTTTGCAAACTCATCCCAGTACTTTCTCTCGATTTTTCTCCACTGCGACCCGTCAGCGGGTGCTCTCAACTTCCCGTCTTTCTTACGGTCCTCACTGTGCCATCGCATCAACTTGGAATGCTCTCCGCTTCGAACAGACGTTTCAACCGTGGTATTATAGGAGCATACCACATCACCTTCGCAGAACCCTCTTCCGGGAGGCTCGCCGTCAACATCACTGTGGTCATCTCGTCGATCTTATACCGCAATGCACCGCATATCGGGCATGCGTTCAGATCCTTGTAGGCACCACGGTAGAGGATGCAGTCATTAGGGCATGCATGTATCTTCTCCACCTCCAATCCTAGAGGGCATACGACCTTCTTTGCTGCGTATGTACTGTCGGGCAATTCGTTATCCTTTGGAAGCTTCTTCTTATTATTTTCAGTAGCTTCTCAAATCCTTTATCAGGCACAACATTCTCTGCCTTCCACTGCAGCAATTCGAGTACGGTACCGAGCTTTGTGTTGCCATCTTCGCAATTGGGGTACAACCCTTTTTTATGATCCTCTAACATGCGATCGAACTTCAGCTTCTCATTATGACTTTCGCATTGTGTCCTTGCATCGACAATGACCCGGCGGAGATCATCATCATCGGGCACATCGTCTGGTTCCTCTTGATCTTCAGCAGCTTCGCCGCTCCAGCACCATCGCGCACATCGTCTGTGCATCTTGATGTTCAGTAGCATCACCGTATTCAGGGGGCACATAGTTGTCATCGTACTCTTCTTCCTCGCTGTCTTCCATCATAACCCCTATTTCTCCGTGCCTCGTCCAAACATTATAGTGTGGCATGAAACCCTTGTAAAGCAGGTGGGTGTGAAGGATTTTCCGGTCAGAGTAAGACTTCGATTCCCACATATAGGGCATGGACAACACATAAAACCATTCTGCTTGTATGCCTCAGCCACTTCGAGAAAATCATGCACGCCTTAATGTACTTGGGAGGTGTGTCTGTCACCGTACATCCATTGCCGGTTCATCTGCGTGCATTATATATAATTATGTGTCAAAAATCATTACAGAACATCATGAATAGATAATTAAGTGACCAAATTAATAGAAATTCATCATCACATAAAACCAAAGTACATACATAGTTCTCATCTAACAACATAAAGCTCTGCAGAGCATCTAAATTAATTAAACCATACATTGAAACTATGTAAAACATTTCAATGCGAAAACAAATACGATCATAATCGCAACCAAGGTAACAACTGATCCAACGGCATAATGATACCAAGCCTCGGTATGAATGGCATATTTTCTAATCTTTCTCATCTTCAAGCGCATTGCATCCATCTTGATCTTGTGATCATCGATTTACATCCGCAACATGCAACTCCAATATCATCTTCTCCTCCTCAAGTTTTTTTATTTTTTCCTTCAAGAAATTGTTTTCTTCTTCAACTAAATTTAACCTCTCGACAATAGGGTCAGTTGGAATTTCCGGTTCAACAACCTCCTAGATAAATAAAATCTATGTCAAGTTGGTCGGCATAATTTTCATAAACAATAAATGAACCAATAGTTATGAAAAGATAATATATACCACATCCGAATCATAGACAGGACGAGGGCCGACGGGGGCGGATACCAAAACCATCGCACTATATAAGATGCAATAATAAAAGTAAGAAAATAATACAAGTATCTATCTAAACAAACAAGTAATAATATTATTCCTTTCAGAAAGAAGATAAGAACAAGAGGCTCACCACGGTGGTGCCGGCGATGAGATCGGCGCGGGTGATCGACGGCGATGAAGACGGGGACGGGGCGTGACGGACCGCTAAACCTAGATAAATATTGAGGAAAATGGAGCTTGGCGGTCGAGCTTGAGAGGAGAAACCTTAAGTAGTGTGGCTCGGGCATTCCATCGAACACCTTGTGTGCATAGGAGGTGAGCTAGAGCACCACCAAGCCCTCTCCCTCGGCCAGAAAAAAGAGAGCAAGGTGCTCGCTCTTGCGCGAGGGGCTATATATAGGCAGCACCATTAGCCCCGGTTGGTGGCATGAGCCGGAACTAAAGGGAAGCCTTTGGTCCCGGTTCATGCCACCAACCGACCAATAGTGGTGGGCCAGAGCAGACCATTGGTCCCGGTTCGTCCCACCAACCGGGACCAAAAGGTCCGGACGAACCGGGACCAATGGCCCACGTGGCCCGGCCGCCCCCCAGGCTCACTGAACCGGGCAAATAGTTCCATTGGTCCCGGTTCTGATTGAACCGACTAATGGGCTAAACCGGCCCGGACGAAAGCCCTGCTTTCTAGTAGTGGGGGCTCCCGATGGCGACGTGCAGCTCGGCCGGCTGCGGTGTGGCTCAGCGGCGGGATTCCGCGAGCCAGGGTCCTTAGTGCGGCGCGCGGCCGTTGGCCGTAGGGCGGCGTGGCAGCACTGGTGGCGGCGGCGCCCGTGTGGCGTGGCCCAGATCTGGGCCCTTTCGGGCTCCATCTGGGCTTGGGCGAGCCGGCGACTCGGTGCACGTCGACGCTGCTCCCTGGTTGGTGGAGAGGACGCGATGGTCTGCGGGCAGTGGCAGCTTCATCGGCCGGCGAGCTGCAGCATGACGACAGGGGCTGTCTAGACCCTTTTGGGTCTGGTCGGGCCTCGGCGCCTGGCAGGCCCCTTGTCCGTGCGTTCGGTCGGCTCCGCGGCGGCGGTGGTGGTTGTCCCCTCACGTTGGCGATGTTGCGGATGCCCCCGAGGCCACTATCTCTTCTCCCGTCCTCCAGGTCTCATGTCAGTGACCTCAGGGAGACGACGAAGTTGATTCGGTGACCGTGGTGGCACATGTTGGTGGGCGGCATGATGGGCGGTGCACTATGTTTCGTCTGGGGTGGTGGTGGGGGTTTGGGTTGGGAGAAATCTCTGGCGGCTCGTCCGTCCCCGACGGGGCGATGCCTGTGGGTGCCGCCGGACCTTCCTGAAGGGCGTCGGGTACACCCTCCCCCCTCCCAGTGTATCGGGGGAAACCTAGGACTAGTCCGGGCAACAGCGGCGTCGTTGTCACCTCCTTCTTGAAGGTGTTGCTTGGTACACGGCGCTTCGGAGTGATGGGAGCATGGTGGTACTTCTTCGGAGGGTGCAGCGGTCGCCGATCATCTTCGTTTCGTTGATCTGCCGTTGTTGGCATTTGTTTCTCTTTTCGTTTTCTCTGTTTTTTTGGGCTTGTTTGTGCTGCGGTCCCAACACCTATCCTTGGATGTATCGGTGGTTGCTTTCGAATAAGGCGATTTCTAATCCTTTGCGCATGCAACGGCAACACGACCATGGGTCTGGCTGTCAGGAGAATCTATAGGCCATGGCCCCACAACTACTGCAATACGGTGTCATATACACACAGCAGAATATCACATGATCAAAGAATACACTGCATGGCCGACAACATGGTGGGGCAGGTCGATTGGACAGCGCTCTGGATGGACGGCAAGGATACAGGTTGTGTGTGCAATCAGTTAGGGAATCCACTCTCGATTGCTTTGTAATACAAGGCGGGGGGAAAGCCTTTTTCCTAAAAGGGCAGTGCATTGCCTGGCCAGCAGCGAGATAGAAGAACCGATTGCCTCTGACAGCCTCAGCTTTTCTTTTTTTTTCCATTATTAATTATATACATTTATGTAAATAGAAAATATATAGCTTCAATTATATATGCTAGATAGCGGTGCCACGAGTCTCATCAGCCGGTGTGTATCCCATATCCTACTCTCCCTCGCCGGCAATCGAAGCAACACTCGAGGGGGGCAGCCGGCCGTCGGTGTAGAAGTGCATGCTCTAGCCAATGCAACCAAAAGACCGATTTGGTGGAGGAGACTAGGCAATACATTTATACGTCAATAGTGGGACATGGGCACGGTAGAGTCAAACGAGCTTCGCCTAGATTTAGTTTCACGCTGCATGTAATTGTATAGATTTGAGATTTCGTAATTGAGATATCTGGTTATGGAAATGATTATTTGAGGTTTGATAGGTCCCTCAATTTGCCAAATCCGGCTTTAGATCCTCTAATGACTGCTTCATGTGGAAAGTTCATCTGAAACACATAGCCTCTGTTCAGAGAGAACTCCAGTAAACTCTCAAGGAGATGATTACACTTGCAGAGTTTAGTATGCTAGTGTTTGTATTAGTGGCCCAGACGAGGGAGTCCCAGCTGTCACGGGCGTAGGCGACCTAGCCGTGGGATTCTCAGCTGCTGGGGACCTAGTGGACACATATGACCCATCTACACCAGCGATTTCAGCGCCGGTCGTGACGTCTGCCACCTCCTGTTTGCGCACCATCACCATCGACTGCTCCCCGCTTATGTGCTCTCGAGAACTCATACTCGTAGTCGGAGTGGCATAGTCTGTCTGTTGTGATGGCACAATTGCCTGGTTTGCAGCTTGTATGCTATCTTGGATCCGACCTCTGATTATCAGCAGCATTCCACCCTGACAGACTGCTATATATGGAACAAGAGTATCATGCTCTCCTTCCCAATAAAACATTGTGTTTAGTTCCTCCTCCTCCAGGTGTTAATATCATTGACTCTAAATGGGTGTTTAAAGTAAAAAAAGCATTCTGATGGCTCCATTGAGCACTAGAAGGCCCGCCTGGTTGCAAAAGGTTTTAAACAACACTATGGTCTTAATTACGAGGATAAATTCAGTCCAGTTATCAAGCCCACCACCATTCGCCACTTGCTATTCTTGGCAGCTACTCATGGTTGATCTCTCCGACAGATGAATGTGGCCAAAATGCCTTTCTTCATGGTGCATTAGAGGAGGAAGTTTACATGAGGCAGCCACCATGTTTTATTGATCCAGACCATCCTCATCACGTTTCTCGCTTGGACAAGTATATGGTTGGAAGCAGGCTCCTCGTGCTTGGCATGCGCTTCTTGCCAGTGCTCTCCATGTTTATGGTTTTGTTCCCTCTACGCTAGATACATCACTGTTTCTTCTCAGCATTCAGATGTCACCATGTATCTTCTGGTTTATGTTGATGACATCATCCTTGTCAGTTTCTCAGTGCCTGTTGCCGATCATCTTATGTCAGCTCTTCGTTCGAACTTTGCTATTAGGACCTTGGCAAGCTTCTTTTTTTTCCGGGTTTGCAGGTTGCTCGCACTTCTGATGGACTCTATCTAAGAAATATTCCTCGGGTCTCTTGCGTCATGTTGGTATGCTCAAATGCAACCCCTCCTCCACACCCATGTCTGCTACTGACAAGATTTCTGTTGTTGATGGTGATCCTCTATCTCCTAATGATGCTACTGAGTACCGTAGTCTTGTTGGTGGGCTGCAGTATCTCACTATCACCAGACTGGATATTGCCTTCATGGTTAATCGTGTTTGACAGTACCTACATGCACCTCGAGACTAACATCGATCTGCTATCAAGCACATTCTTTGTTATGTTCGCCTTATAGCCTCTTATAGATTACATCTTCGGCCTGCTCCGTCTGGTGTTCTTTCAGCTTTTTCAGATGCAGACCGGGGAGGCAACTCGATGATCGGCGATCCACGAAGGTATATGTGGTATTTTTTGTCCTAACTTGATTGCCTGGAGTTCTCGCAAGCATGCCACGGCATCTTGCAGTAGTACAGAGGTTAAGTACAAGCCAATGCGACCGCAGAACTTATTTGGATACAGTCCCTGCTTCATGAGTTGTAAGTACCTCAACGACAGCCACCAATTCTTTGGTGTGATAACATTGGTGTTACATACCTTTTTCCTAATCCGGTATTTCATGCACGAATAAAACACATCGAAGTAGACTACCAATTTGTCAGAGAACGTGTTGCACAGAATCTACAACAGAGAAAGGTCATCTCCTCTGAAGATCAAATTACGGACATCTTCACCAAGCCATTGCCGTTACCTTTGTTTGAGCATTGTCGGGGCAATTTCAACTTGTGTAACACGGTTGAGATTGAGGGAGGGTACTAGACTTCATATATGACTTGTACTCTGAATATAACTCGTACATGTACATGTAACCTTGTTATATACTCCCTCTGTTTCTAAATATAAGCCTTTGTAGGGATTTTACTAGATGGACTACATACGGAGCAAAATAAATGAATCTACACTTAAAATGCATCTATATATATCCGTATGTGGTTCATAGTGGAATCAAAGACTTATATTTAGGAACGGAGGGAGTATATGAATACAAGGCCACCTTGAGAGGTAGAGCAGTTGATCAAAAATCATCTAAACCAAGCGTTAATAGTTTGAAATCAAGCTTTCAGGAAGGAACTTTTGGTTGAAGATTGATTATACAATTATGAATAGAAAATGTAGCTTCTTCCATTCTTAATAACGTATAAATTGAACAACTTTATACTGTATTTTCTTTTGACTCAGCACCCCACCTGAAATAGTTCATACGTATCTTATATTTAATTATTTATACATAAATAAGAGTGGAGCAGATGTTCAGGGATGCCCGCCAGAACATGCTGTGCAGCTCTAGCCCAGTTTTTGGCAAACTAGTAGATTACACCAGTTGCTTAGGGCTTAGGGGCTCAGTCGACAGCGGGTCTTCCACAGATGGACGTGCGTCTTCAGGAGCATGGCGATCGTAAGAGGGTGCAGCGTCAAAAGCCTCCTGTTCCGGCTCTTCCAGGTGATCCAGAGACCAGAGTACTAGCAGGACGACGGTGTTGGCCAGGCTGCAGTGCAGATGACGCAGCGGGGATAAAAGCATGGCCGGGACCGCAGATGTCCTCAAGGGAGCCGGTCGCAGTGGCGCGCACAGTGGTACGCCAAGGGCGCGGTGTAAGCCGGCGAGCCGGGAGGCAGCACGCGAAGAGTTGCACAGCATCTTCGTCCCCAACTGTGCAGAAGGGGCAGGCAGCGGTCGAGGCAATGCCGAGGCGATTCAGAAAGCTTCGCGTGAGTGTTACCATGCGGAGCAATCCAGAAGAAGATCTGGACCTTTTTGGGAGCAAAGCACTCAGCCTATGGAGGAGAGTGTAGACGCCGGCAACTCTCAAATGTGAACATTTTCGCTGTACATTTTTTAGGGAATCAGCAGCCTGTGAGCAATTGGGCCCAAAACTTGGACCGAGCTTCTTCCGGCCTGTTTCCGAGCAATTACAAGTTTATTTACATCGCTTTTTTTCCCTAAAAAAAACTTGTTTCTTTCTTTCTGTGGAATGGAATTGTACCCTCTGCAAGTGGACGGAAAATTCTAAAAAATAATGTGGACCGGGCGACCAAGAATATCTTTAGAATGATCACTGTGTTTTTACTCTTGGTTAATAAATACAGTGATGGTCATAATGTCACCATATGACCAAAACGGTGCGGTCCTTAATTTTGTAGCATTAACTCTCACATGTCTCGTTCTTGTTGGAGATGATGAACCAACAACTTTCGGTGGTGTCGTATATGCCAGGAAATTTCCAGGAAGCTGCATTGGTGGTGTCCTTTATGTGCAAGAGATTTCAAGGAAGTTTCGTTCAGGGTCAAACCTTAGCCTTGTGAAGTCATCTTTGATATATGTGAACTAATGCTCAGGAAAGGACAAGGATAGTAATGAATAAGATATCCATCTTTTCCTCCTGAATTTCTCCGAAATGTTGATGGAAGGCGGCATCTTTCAATGCTATATATATGCCCATGTCTCTGAGCCTGGAAAATGTTCCATTTGCAACCACTGTCTACATCAAGCTACATATATTTCATTCTCTCTCTTTTTCATGTGGGCGATGGTGTTTATAGATCAAAACATCTTAATCGCATTGGTGTCATCTCTCATGATGTTGATCTTGGGGCCATTGACCATAGATGTCATCCTGGTAAGCAAAAAGATCTGGAGCTTCTTGTGCACACTTACAAAATACCTAGTGCATGACGACACCCTCGCCGTCGACTCCGTGGTGCATGGTGATAGCCGCGCACCGCCGGCGCAACTAGTTGGCGGTGGCGGATTGACCTCTGGTGACATAGAAATTGTCACGACGAGGCTTGGTCTGACCGGGTGGAGGTACCAACGGTGTGAAGTAATCGGTGTCGTAGATGAGTTTATGGACGGTAAGCAAGCGAGCGAGGATGAGCTGGAGGAGGCCTTCTACGTTTTTGACCGTAACGAGGATGGGTTCATATGCGCCGGGGAGTTGTGGAATGTGATGAGGAGGCTAGGGTGGAAAGAAGGGGCGATGTATGAGGACTGTGTGAGGATGATCCGCGCCTTCGATGAGGACGGAGATGGGAAGATCAACTTCCTAGAGTTTAGAAGGATGATGGAGAATGCCGTTTAAGTACCATGTTTTTCGTTACTCTGTTCCCTTACTGTAATAAGCCGTTGTAAAATGTGGCATGAACAATGTGTGTTGGTATGCTAATTTTTGGCATTTAAATAAGGTTTTTACCTCACTATTTGTCGGTTCTGCTTTTTACCAAATAATTGGGCAAATATGAAAAGTATCGAACATTGCATCTCGTCAGCAACCAGTTTATACTTGTAGTAGGAAAAGACAAGCTTTACTCTCTAAAGTTTTGACTTTGTACCCGCAAAAGGTAACAATTGTAGTGAAAGTACCAATTCATTATATGGAAGGCATTACTCTACCTCTACGTGCATCCACTGTATTGCATCCACGGTTTTGATTGCACGCATCTAGCGGCTAACGAGGCGGCTGTTTTCTGGCTGCCTGCAACCGGATGGCGCCTAGCAGCCGCCAAATGAAAGTATGGATACTTCAGCGGGACACGGAGTTGACCAATATTTTGGTCGGATATAAATACTTTCCAACGGGTAGGTTTTTATATATACGTGACAACATTTTGCATGCTAGGTGACGATGTTTTTTTATTCAGTTCCGATACATAGTGGCTGTGGCTCTCATATGAATGAGAGTTAACTAAGTTTCATCTAACTCCTACATCATTTTATTATATGCGTAGATTTGTGTGGATTTCCCCTTTTTTTTCTTTTTTATTTAATCAAGTGGTATAGGTGTTAGATGTGACTTTGCTAATTTTCATCTAGATGAGTAAAAATAGGTTGTAAGAGCCCCTAGGTGCTTCACATGTGGGTGGGCCAGCGCTGGAGGGATACAGGCCCAAAATAAATCGAATACAGCGTCTATACACTGGCAGCGCGAATCTAGATGGTGGCGCGACGGCAGGGATTCCGGCCTGCCTGTAGCGCGGCCACCAAAAGCATTTTTCGCTACAATAGGGGTTATAACAGATGTGCAAAAAACATCGCCCCACCAATAACAAGAACAAACGGTCTAGATTTGTTCGGTGATCTTTCCTATTAGGAGGTAAGTTGGAGCGCATAACAACAACTCGAATCGAAGAAATTTTCGCTTTTGCACCCTGCAAAGTATGGGATGACCTGAAAACGCGCTACTCAAGATGCTATCTCCCAATACCCAATTGCCCATCCCTCCCACTGACTCATAAGAAGTTCCATCTCTCCCCCGGTTTCCCTATGGCCCTTAGTAGTGCGGTTGATCCTTGTCCGGCGGGAGGGCTTCTGTTCCTTTATTAGTTAGGTTTAGTATCTTTTTCGGGGAGGTGAGCCAACGATGTCTTGGTGGTGTGTCCAGTGTTGTTGGAGGGCGTGTGAAGGTTATATTTGAAGGAAATATGCCCTAGAGGCAATAATAAAGTTATTATTTATTTCCTTATACCATGATAAATGTTTATTATTCATGCTAGAATTGTATTAACCGGAAACATAATACATGTGTGAATACATAGACAAACAGATAGTCACTAGTATGCCTCTACTAGACTAGCTCATTAATCAAAGATGGTTGTGTTTCCTAACCATAGACATGTGTTGTCATTTGATTAATGGGATCACCTCATTAGGAGAATGATGTGATTGACATGACCCATTCCGTTAGCTTAGCACTTGATCGTTTAGTATATTGCTAATGCTTTCTTCATGACCTATACATGTTCCTGTAACTATGAGATTATGCAACTCCGTTTACGGAGGAACACTTTGGTACTACCAAACGTCACAACGTAACTGGGTGATTATAAAGGAGTACTACAGGTGTCTCCAAAGGTACTTGTTGGGTTGGCGTATTTGAGATTAGGTTTTGTCACTCCGATTGTCGGAGAGGTATCTCTGGCCTTCTCGTAATACACATCACATAAGCCTTGCAAGCATTACAACTAATGAGTTAGTTGTGAGATGATGTATTACGGAACGAGTAAAGAGACTTACCGTAACGAGATTGAACTAGGTATTGGATACCGACGATCGAATCTCGGGTAAGTAACATACCGATGACAAAGGAACAACGATATCGTTATGCGGTTTGACCGATAAAGATCTTCGTAGAATATGTAGGAACCAATATGGGCATCCAGGTTCCGCTATTGGTTATTGACCGAGAATGGTTCTAGGTCATGTCTACATAGTTCTCGAACCCGTAGGGTCCGCACGCTTAACGTTTCGATGACAGTTCATTATGAGTTTATAAGTTTTGATGTACCGAAGGTTGTTCGGAGTCCCGGATGTGATCACGGACATGACGAGGAGTCTCGAATGGTCGAGACATAAAGATTGATATATTGGAGGCCTATGTTTGGACTTCGGAAAGGTTCCGGATGAAAACAGGAAGTTACCGGAACACCGGGGGGTTACCGGAACCCCCCGGGGGGTATATGGGCCTTGATGGGCCATAGGGAGAAGAGGAAGGGCCGGCCAGGGCAGGCCGCGCGCCCCCCTCCCCCTCTAGTCCGAATAGGACAAGGAGAGGGGGGGCGGCGCCCCCCTTCCCTCTTCCCCCTCCTCCAATCCTAATCCAACTAGGAAAGGGGGGGAGTCCTACTCCGGTGGGAGTAGGACTCCTCCAGCGCCCCCTTGGGCTGGCCGCACTTCTTGCTCCTTTATATACGGGGGGGGGGCACCCCAGACACAAGTTGATCTACGGATCGTTCCTTAGCCGTGTCGGTGCCCCCTCCACCATATTCCACTTCGTCATATCGTCGCGAGCTTAGCGAAGCCCTGCGCCGGAGAAGTCATATCGTCATGGAGCTTAGGCGAAGCCCTGCGCCGGTGGAGCATCATCATCGTCACCACGCCCTCGTCTTGACGGAACTCATCCCGACACTTTGCTGGATCGAGTCCGGGATCGCCATCGAGCTGAACGTGTGCAGAACTCGGAGGTGCCGTACGTTCGGTGCTTGGATCGGTCGGATCGTGAAGACGTACGACTACATCAACCGCGTTGTTATAACGCTTCGCTTTCGGTCTCACGAGGGTGCGTGGACGACACTCTCCCTCTCGTTGCTATGCCATCACCATGGTCTTGCGTGTGCGTAGGAATTTTTTGAAATTACTCGTTCCCCAACAGTGGCATCCGAGCCAGGTTTTATGCGTTGATGTCATGTGCACGAGTAGAACACAAGTGAGTTGTGGGCGATATAAGTCATACTGCTTACCAGCATGTCATACTTTGGTTCGGCGGTATTGTGAGATGAAGCGGCCCGGACCGACATTACGCGTACGCTTACGCGAGACTGGTTTCACCGCTTCGAGCACTAGTTGCTTAAAGGTGACCGGCGGTGTCAGTTTCTCTCACTTTAGTTGAACCGAGTGTGGCTACGCCCGGTCCTTGCGAAGGTTAAAACAGCACCAACTTGACAAACTATCGTTGTGGTTTTGATGCGTAGGTAAGAACGGTTCTTGCTCAGCCCGTAGCAGCCACGTAAAACTTGCAACAACAAAGTAGAGGACGTCTAACTTGTTTTTGCAGGGCATGTTGTGATGTGATGTGGTCAAGACGTGATGCTATATTTTATTGTATGAGATGATCATGTTTTGTAACCGAGTTATCGGCAATCGGCAGGAGCCATATGGTTGTCGCTTATTGTATGAAATGCAAACGCCATGTAATTGCTTTACTTTATCACTAAGCAGTAGCGATAGTCGTAGAAGCAATAGTTGGCGAGACGACAACGATGCTACGATGGAGATCAAGGTGTCGCGCCGGTGACGATGGTGATCATGACGGTGCTTCGGCGATGGAGATCACAAGCACAAGATGATGATGACCATATCATATCACTTATATTGATTGCATGTGATGTTTATCCTTTATGCATCTTATCTTGCTTTGATTGACGGTAGCATTATAAGATGATCTCTCACTAAAATAATCAAGAGGTGTTCTCCCTGAGTATGCAACGTTGCTAAAAGTTCATAGTACCCAGACACCACGTGATGATCGGGTGTGATAAGTTCTACGTCCATCTACAACGAGTGCAAAACAGTTGCACACGCGGAATACTCAGGTTAAACTTGACGAGCCTAGCATATAACAGATATGGCCTCGAAACACGGAGACCGAAAGGTCGAGCGTGAATCATATAGTAGATATGATCAACATAGTGATGTTCACCATTGAAACTACTCCATCTCACGTGATGATCGGACATGGTTTAGTTGATTTGGATCACGTAATCACTTAGATGACTAGAGAGATGTCTGTCTAAGTGGGAGGTTTTTAATATGATTAATTAAACTTAAATTTATCATGAACTTAGTACCTGATAGTATTTTTCTTGTCTATGTTTACTGTAGATAGATGGCTCGTGCTATTGTTCTGTTGAATTTTAATGCGTTCCTTGAGAAAGCAAAGTTGAAAGATGATGGTAGCAATTACACGGACTGGATCCGTAACTTGAGGATTATCCTCATTGCTGCACAGAAGAATTACGTCCTGGAAGCACAGCTGGGTGCCAGGCCTGCTGCAGGAGCAACGCCAGAAGTTGTGAACGTCTGGCAGAGCAAAGCTGATGACTACTCGATAGTTCAGTGTACCATGCTTTACGGCTTAGAACCGGGTCTTCAACGACGTTTTGAACGTCATGGAGCATATGAGATGTTCCAGGAGTTGAAGTTAATATTTCAAGCAAATGCCCGGATTGAGAGATATGAAGTCTCCAATAAGTTCTATAGCTGCAAGATGGAGGAGAATAGTTCAGTCAGTGAACATATACTCAAAATGTCTGGGTATAATAATCACTTGATTCAACTGGGAGTTACTCTTCCGGATGATAGTGTCATTGACAGAATTCTCCAATCACTGCCACCAAGCTACAAGAGCTTCGTGATAAACTATAATATGCAAGGGATGACCAAAACAATTCCCGAGCTCTTCGCAATGCTAAAAGCCGCGGAGGTAGAAATCAAGAAAGAGCATCAAGTGTTGATGGTCAACAAGACCACTAGTTTCAAGAAAAAGGGCAAAGGAAAGTGTTGGGGAACGTAGTAATTTCAAAAAATTTCCTACGCACACACAAGACCATGGTGATGGCATAGCAACGAGAGGAGAGTGTCGTCCACGCACCTCGTGAGACCGAAAGCGAAGCGTTATAACAACGCTGTTGATGTAGTCGTGCGTCTTCACGATCCGACCGATCCAAGCACCGAACGACGGCACCTCCGAGTTCTGCACACGCTCAGCTCGATGACGATCCCGGACTCGATCCAGCAAAGTGTCGGGATGAGTTCCGTCAAGACGACGGCGTGGTGATGATGATGATGCTCTACGGCGCGGGGCTTCGCCTAAACTCTGCGACGATATGACCGAGGTGGAATATGGTGGAAGGGGGCACCGCACACGGCTAAGAGATCTCAATGATCAATTGTTGTGTCTTTGGTGCTAGCCCTGCCCCTCTATTTATATGTTGAGCCCCGGGGTCGAAACTTGGAGCAAAAGCCTCCTCAAAGTCGGTTTTGCCCGAAAGGCAAGAGTCCCACTCGGACTCCAGGACCAAACGCCACAATCCTTGGCGTCTGGCCCAGACGCCATGGGCCTCGGCGTCTGGCCCAGGGCCAGACGCCAGGGTCTCCGGCGTTTGGCCCCCTGGCCTCCGCAAAACTCCTTTTGCACCGACCTAAAGCCTCATGGGCTTGACCCCTTGGCCTAAACATATCATCCAATATATGAATCTTTACGTCTCGACCATTTCGAGACTCCTCGTCATGTCCCCGATCTCATCCGGGACTCCGAACTCCTTCGGTACATCAAAACATGCAAACTCATAATATAACTGTCATCGAAACCTTAAGCGTGCGGACCCTACGGGTTCGAGAACTATGTAGACATGACCTAGAACTATTCTTGGTCAATAACCAATAGCGGGACCTAGATGCCCATATTGGCTCCTACATATTCTACGAAGATCTTTATCGGTCAAACCGCATAACAACATACGTTGTTCCCTTTGTCATCGGTATGTTACTTGCCCGAGATTCGATCGTCGGTATCCAATACCTAGTTCAATCTCGCCACCGCAAGTCTCTTTACTCGCTCAGTAATGCATCATCCCGTAACCAACTCATTGGTCACATTGCTTGCAAGGCTTATAATGATGTGCATTACCGAGAGGGCCAGAGATACCTCTCCGACAATCGGAGTGACAAAACCTAATCTCAAATACGCCAACCCAACATGTACCTTTGGAGACACCTGTAGTACTCCTTTATAATCACCCAGATTCGTTGTGACGTTTGGTAGCACCAAAGTGTTCCTCCGTAAACGGAGTTGCATAATCTCATAGTTACAGGAACATGTATAAGTCATGAAGAAAGCAATAGCAACATACTAAACGATCAAGTGCTAGGCCAACGGAATGGGTCATGTCAATCAGATCATTCTCCTAATGATGTGATCCCGTTAATCAAATGACAACTCATGTCTATGGTTAGGAAACATAACCATCTTCGATTAACGAGCTAGTCAAGTAGAGGCATACTAGTGACACTCTGTTTGTCTATGTATTCACACATGTATTATGTTTCCGGTTAATACAATTCTAGCATGAATAATAAACATTTATCATGATATAAGGAAATAAATAATAACTTTATTATTGCCTCTAGGGCATATTTCCTTCAGTCTCCCACTTGCACTAGAGTCAATAATCTAGTTCACATCGCCATGTGATTTAACATCAATAGTTCACATCTATATGTGGTTAACACCCATAGTTCACATCGACATGTGACCAACACCAAAGGGTTTACTAGAGTCAGTAATCTAGTTCACATCGCTATGTGATTAACACCCAAAGAGTACTAAGGTGTGATCATGTTTTGCTTGTGAGATAATTTTAGTCAACGGGTCTGTCACATTCAGAGCCGTAAGTATTTTGCAAATTTCTATGTCTACAATGCTCTGCACGGAGCTACTCTAGCTAATTGCTCCCACTTTCAATATGTATCCAGATTGAGACTCAGAGTCATCTAGATTAGTGTTAAAACTTGTATCGACGTAACCTTTTACGACGAACCTTTTTTCACTTCCATAATCGAGAAACATATCCTTATTTTACTAAGGATAATTTTGACCGCTGTCCATTGATCTACTCCTAGATCACTATTGCACTCCCTTCCCATATTCAGAGCAAGGTATACAATAGGTCTGGTACATAGCATAGCATACTTTATAGAACCTATGACTGAGGCATAGGGAATGACTTTCATTCTCTTTTCTATTTTCTGCCGTGGTCGGGAATTGAGTCTTACTCAATTTCACACCTTTGCAACACAGGCAAGAACTCTTTCTTTGATTGTTCCATTTTGAACTATTTCAAAATCTTGACAAGGTAGGTACTTATTGAAAAACTTATCAAGCGTCTTGAGCTATCTCAATAGATCTTGATGCTCAATATGTAAGCAGCTTTACCGAGGTCCTTTCTTTGAAAAAACTCCTTTCAAATACTCCTTTATGCTTTGCGAATAATTCTACATTATTTCCGATCAACAATATGTCATTCACATATACTTATCGAAATGCTGTAGTGCTCCCACTCACTTTCTTGTAAATACAGGCTTCACCGTAAGTCTGTATAAAACTATATGCTTTGATCAACTTATCAAAGCGTGTATTCCAACTCCGAGATGCTTGCACCAGTCCATTGATGGATCGCTGGAGCTTGCACATTTTGTTAGCACCTTTAGGATTGACAAAATCTTCTGGTTGTATCATATACAACTCTTCTTTAAGAAAACCATTAAGGAATGCAGTTTTGACATCCATTTGCCAGATTTCATAAAATGTGGCAATTGCTAACATGATTCGGACAGACTTTTAAGCATCGATACAAGTGAGAAAATCTCATTGTATTCAACATCTTGAGCTTTGTCTAAAACCTTTTTCGACAAGTCTAGCTTTGTAGATAGTAACACTACTATCAGCATCTGTCTTCCTCTTGAAGATCCATTTATTTAACATGGCTTGCTGATCATCGAGCAAGTCAATCAAAGTCCATACTTTGTTCTCATACATGGATCCTATCTCAGATTTCATGGCCTCAAGCCATTTCATGAATCTGGGCTCATCATCGCTTCCTCATAGTTCGTAGGTTCATCATGGTCTAGTAACATGACTTCCGAACATGATTACCGTACCACTCAGTGCGGATCTTACTCTGGAAGACCTCGAGGTTTTGTAGCAACTTGATCTGAAGTTTCATGATCATCATCATTAACTTCCTCACTAATTGGTGTAGGAATCACCGGAACTGATTTCTGTGATGAACTACTTTCCAATAAGGGAGAAGGTACAATTACCTCATCAAGTTCTACTTTCCTCCCACTCACTTCTTTCGAGAGAAACTCCTTCTCTAGAAAGGATCCATCTTAGCAACGAAAAACTTGCATTCGGATCTGTGATAGAAGGTGTACCCAATAGTTACCTTTGGGTATTCTATGAAGACGCACTTCTCCGATTTGGGTTCGAGCTTATCAGGTGAAAACTTTTTCACATGAGCATCACAACTCCAAACTTTTAAGAAACGACAGCTTAGGTTTACTACTGAACCATAGTTCATACGGTGTCATCTCAACGGATTTAGATGGTGCCCTTTTAACGTGAATGCAGCTGTCTCTAATGCATAACCCCAAAATGATAATGGTAAATCAGTAAGAGACATCATAGATCGCACCATATCAAAATAAAGTACGGTTACGACGTTCGGACACACCATAACGTTGTGGTGTTCCAGGTGGCGTGAGCTGTGAAACTATTCCACTTTGTTTTAATTGAAGACCAAACTCGTAACTCAAATATTCGTCTCCACGATCAGATCATAGAAACTTTATTTTCTTGTTACGATGATTTTTCCACTTCACTCTGAAATTCTTTGAACTTTTCAACTATTTCAGACTTATGTTTCATCAAGAAGATATACCCATATCTGCTCAAATCATCTTGTGAAGGTCAGAAAATAACGATACTTGCCACAAGCATCAACACTCATTGGATTGCATACATCGGTATGTATTATTTCCAATAAGTCATTATCTCGTTCCATTGTTCCGAACAACGGAGTTTCAGTCATCTTGCCCAAAAGGCACGGTTCGCAAGCATCAAATGATTCATAATCAAGTGATTCCAAAACCCATCAAGATGGAGTTTCTTCATGCGCTTTACACCGATATGACTCCAAACGGTAGTGCCACAAATAAGTTGCACTATCATTATTAACTTTGCATCTTTTGGCATCAATATTATGAATATGTGTATCACTACTATCGAGATCCAACAAACTATTTTCATTGGGTGTATGACCATTGAAGGTTTTATTCATTTAAACAGAACAACAATTATTCTCTAACTTACATGAATAACCGTATTGCAATAAACATGATCAAATCATATCCATGCTCAACGCAAACGCCAAATAACATTTATTTAGGTTCAATACTAATCCCGATAGTATAGGGAGTGTGCGATGATGATCATATCAATCTTGGAACTACTTCCAACACTCATCGTTATGCCCTTCAACTAGTTTCATTTATTCTGAACTCCTGTTTCTAGTTACTAATCTTAGCAACCGAACAAGTATCAAATACTCAGGGCTACTATAAACACCAATCTCGATAGTATAGGAGTGTGCGATGATGATCATATCAATCTTGGAACTACTTCCAACACTCATCGTCACTTCCCTTCAACTAGTTTCTGCTTCATTCTGCAACTCCGCTTGAGTTACTACTCTTAGCAACTGAACCAGTATCAAATACCGAGGGGTTGCTACGAACACTAGTAAAATACACATCAATAATCTGTATATCAAATATACCTTTGTTCACTTTGCCATCCTTCTTATCCGCCAAATACTTGGGATAATTTCGCTTCCAGTGACCAGTTCCATTGCAGCAAAAACACTTAGTCTCAGGCTTAGGTCCAGACTTGGGCTTCTTCATTCGAGTAGCAACTTGCTTGCCGTTCTTTTTGAAGTTCCCCTTCTTCCCTTTGCCCTTTTCCTTGAGACTAGTGGTCTTGTCAACCATCAACACTTGATGTTTTTTCTTGATTTCTACCTTCGCCGATTTTAGCATCGCGAAGAGCTCGGGAATCGTTTTCG
This sequence comes from Aegilops longissima, assembly GCA_021605205.1. Classification (NCBI taxonomy): domain Eukaryota; kingdom Viridiplantae; phylum Streptophyta; class Magnoliopsida; order Poales; family Poaceae; genus Aegilops; species Aegilops longissima. The sequence continues at coordinate 658,710,828 of CM038676.1, forward strand.
TCATCCCTTGCATACTATAGTTCATCACGAAGTTCTAGTAATTTAGTGATGGTGACTAGAGAATTCTGTCAATCACTATCTTATCTGGAAGATTAACTCCCACTTGATTCAAGCGATTGAAGTACCCAGACAATCTGAGCACGTGCTCACTAGTTGAGCGATTCTCCTCCATCTTTTAGCTATAGAACTTGTTGGAGACTTCATATCTCTCAACTCAGGTATTTGCTGAAATATTAACTTCAACTCCTGGAACATCTCATATGGTCCATGACGTTCAAAACGTCTTTGAAGTCCCGATTCTAAGCCGTTAAGCATGGTGCACTAAACTATCAAGTAGTCATCATACTGAGTTAGCCAAACGTTCATAACGTATGCATCTGCTCCTGCAATAGGTCTGTCACCTAGCGGTGCATTAAGGACATAATTCTTCTGTGCAGCAATGAGGATAAACCTCAGATCACGGATCCAATCGGCATCATTGCTACTAACATTTTTCAATACAATTTTCTCTAGGAACACATATAAAAACATAGGGAAGCAACAACGCGAGCTATTGATCTACAACATAATCTGCAAAATACTACCAGGACTAAGTTCATGATAAATTAAAGTTCAATTAATCATATTACTTAAGAACTCCCACTTAGATAGACATCTCTCTAGTCATCTAAGTGATTACGTGATCCAAATCAACTAAACCATGTCCGATCATCACGTGAGATGGAGTAGTTTCAATGGTGAACACCACTATGTTGATCATATCTACTATATGATTCACGCTCGACCTTCGGTCTCCGTGTTCCGAGGCCATATCTGTTATATGCTAGGCTCGTCAAGTTTAACCTGAGTATTCGCGTGCGCAACTGTTTTGCACCGTTGTATTTGAACGTAGAGCTTATCACACCCGATCATCACGTGGTGTCTCAAAGACGAAGAACTTTCGCAACGGTGCATACTCGGGAGAACACTTCTTGATAATTTTAGTGAGAGATCATCTTATAATGCTACCGTCAATCAAAGCAAGATAAGATGCATAAAGGATAAACATCACACGCAATCAATATAAGTGATATGATATGGCCATCATCATCTTGTGCTTGTGATCTCTATCTCCGAGCACCGCCATGATCACCATTGTCACCGCGCGACACCTTGATCTCCATCGTAGCATCGTTGTCGTCTCGCCAACTATTGCTTCTACGACTATCGCTACTGCTTAGTGATAAAGTAAAGCAATTACATGGCTTTTGCATTTCATACAATAAGCGACAACCATATGGCTCCTGCCATTGCCGATAACTCGGTTACAAAACATGATCATCTCATACAATAAAGTATAGCATCACGTCTTGACCATATCACATCACAACATGCCCTGCAAAAACAAGTTAGACGTCCTCTACTTTGTTGTTGCAAGTTTTACGTGGCTGCTACGGGCTGAGCAAGAACCGTTCTTACCTCGCATCAAAACCACAACGATAGTTTGTCAAGTTGGTGATGTTTTAACCTTCGCAAGGTCACCTTTAAGCAACGAAAGTGCTCGGCGGTGAAACCAGTCTCGCGTAAGCGTCTGGCGTAATGTCGGTCCGGCCGCTTCATCTCACAATACCGCCAACCAAAGTATGACATGCTGGTAAGCAGTATGACTTATATCGCCCACAACTCACTTGTGTTCTACTCGTGCATATGACATCAACGCATAAAACCAGGCTCGGATGCCACTGTTGGGGAACGAGTAATTTCAAAAATTTCCTCGCACACACAAGACCATGGTGATGGCATAGCAACGAGAGGGAGAGTGTCTGTCACGCACTCGTGAGACCGAAAGCGAAGCGTTATAACAACGCGGTTGATGTAGTCGACGCCTTCACGATCCGACCGATCCAAGCACCGAACGTCGGCACCTCCGAAGTTCTGCACACGCTCAGCTCGATGACGATCCCGGACTCGATCCAGCAAAGTGTCGGGATGAGTTCCACAAGACGACGGCGTGGTGGACGATGATGATGCTTTCATCGCGCAGGGCTTCGCCTAAACTCTGCGACGATATGACCGAGGTGGAATATGGTGGAAGGGGCACCGCGACACGGCTAAGAGATCCAAGGGATCAATTGTTGTGTCTTTGGTGCTAGCCCTGCCCTCTATTTATATGTTGAGCCCTGGTCGAAACTTGGAGCAAAACCTCCTCAAAGTCGGTTTTGCCGAAAGCAAGAGTCCCACTCGGACTCAGGACCAAACGCCACAATCCTTGGCGTCGGCCCAGACGCCATGGGCCTCGGCGTCTGCCCAGGCCGACGCCGAGGTCTCCGGCGTTTGGCCCCACGCCTCCATAAAACTCCTTTTGCACCGACCTAAAGCCTCATGGGCTTGACCCTTAGCCTAAACATATCATCCAATATATGAATCTTTACGTCTCGACCATTTCGAGACTCCTCGTCATGTCCCCGATCTCATCCGGACTCCGAACTCCTTCGGTACATCAAAACATGCAAACTCATAATATAAGCATCATCGAAACCTTGTTGCGTGCGGACCCTACGGGTTCGAGAACTATGTAGACATGACCTAGAACTATTCTTGGTCAATAACCAATAGCGGGACCTGGATGCCCATATTGGCTCCTACATATTCTACGAAGATCTTTATCGGTCAAACCGCATAACAACATACGTTGTTCCTTTGTCATCCGTATGTTACTTGCCCGAGATTCGATCGTCGGTATCCAATACCTAGTTCAATCTCGTCACCGCAAGTCTCTTTACTCGCTCAGAATGCATCATCCGTAACCAACTCATTGGTCACATTGCTTGCAAGGCTTATAATGATGTGCATTACCGAGAGGGCCGAGAGATACCTCTCCGACAATCGGAGTGACAAAACCTAATCTCAAATACGCCAACCCAACATGTACCTTTGGAGACACCTGTAGTACTCCTTTATAATCACCCATTCGCTTGTGACGCTTGGTAGCACCAAAGTGTTCCTCCGTAAACGGAGTTGCATAATCTCATAGTTACAGGAACATGTATAAGTCATGAAGAAAGCAATAGCAACATACTAAGCGATCAAGTGCTAGGCCAACGGAATGGGTCATGTCAATCAGATCATTCTCCTAATGATGTGATCCCGTTAATCAAATGACAACTCATGTCTATGGTTAGGAAACATAACCATCTTCGATTAACGAGCTAGTCAAGTAGAGGCATACTAGTGACACTCTGTTTGTCTATGTATTCACACATGTATTATGTTTCCGTTAATACAATTCTAGCATGAATAATAAACATTTATCATGATATAAGGAAATAAATAATAACTTTATTATTGCCTCTAGGGCATATTTCCTTCAGAAAGAAGAAGGAAACTTCAAAAGAACAGCAAGAAAGTTGCTGCTCAAGAGAAGAAACCCAAGTCTGGACCTAAGCCCGAAATCGAGTGTTTTACTGCAAGCGACCGGACACCGAAGCGGAACTGCCCCAAGTATTTGGCGGATAAGAAGGATGGCAAGGTGAACAAAGGTATATGTGATATACATGTTATTGATGTGTACCTTACTAGAGCTCGTAGTAGCACTGGTATTTGATACTGGTTCTGCTGCTAATATTTGCAACTCAAAGCAGGGACTACGGAATAGACGAGCACCGGCAAAGGACGAGGTGACGATGTGCGTGGGAAACGGTTCCAAAGTCAATGTGATCGTGGTCGGCACGCTACCTCTACATCTACCTTCGGATTAGTTTTAGACCTAAATAATTGTTATTTGGTGCTGCGTTGAGCATGAACATTATATCTGGATCTTGTTTGATGCGAGACGGTTATTCATTTAAATCAGAGAATAATGGTTGTTCTATTTATATGAGTAATATCTTTATGGTCACGCACCCTTGAAGAATGGTCTATTTTATTGAATCTCGATAGTAGTAATACACATATTCATAGTGTTGAAACCAAAAGATGCAGAGTTGATAATGATAATGCAACTTATTTGTGGCACTGCCGTTTAGGTCATATCGGTGTAAAACGCATGAAGAAACTCCATCTTGATGGGCTTCGGAATCACTTGATAATGAATCACTTGGTACTTATGAACCGTGCCTCATGGGCAAGATGACCAAAACGCCGTTCTCCTAACTATGGAGCGAGCAACTGATTTGTTGGAAATCATACATACCGATGTTTGTGGTCCAATGAATGTTGAGGCACGCCGGGGTATCGTTATTTTCTCACCTTCACAGATGATTTGAGCAGATATGGGTATATCTACTTAATGAAACACAAATCTGAAACATTTGAAAAGTTCAAAGAGTTTCAGAGTGAAGTAGAAAATCATCGTAACAAGAAAATAAAGTTTCTATGATCGGATCGTGGAGGAGAATATTTGAGTTACGAGTTTGGTTTACATTTGAAACAATGTGGAATAGTTTAGCAACTCACGCCACCGGAACACCACAGAGAAATGGTGTGTCCAAACGTCGTGTCGTATTTTACTTGATATGGTGCGATCTATGATGTATCTTACCGATTTACGCTATCGCTTTGGGGATATGCTTTAGAGACGGCCGCATTCACGTTAAATAGGGCACCATCTAAATCCGTTGAGACGACACCGTATGAACTGTGGTTTGGCAAGAAACCAAAGTTGTCGTTTCTTAAAGTTTGGGGCTGCGATGCTTATGTGAAGAAACTTCAACCAGATAAGCTCGAACCCAAATCGAGAAATGTGTCTTCATAGGATACCCAAAGGAGACTGTTGGGTACACTTTCTATCACAGATCTGAAGGCAAGGTTTTCGTTGCTAAATTCGGATCCTTTCTAGAGAAGGAGTTTCTCTCGAAAGAAGTGAGTGGGAGGAAAGTAGAACTTGATGAGATAATCAGATCTGCTCCCTTATTGGAAAGTAGTTCATCACAAGAAACGGTTCTGTGACAACTACACCAATTAGTGAGGAAACTAATGATGATGATCATGAAGCTTGAGATCAAGTTACTACTGAACTCGTGGGTCAACCAGAGTAAAATACGCACCGAGTGGTACGGTAATCCTATTCGAAGTCATGTTACTTGACCATGGCAAACCTACAAACTATGAAGAAGCGATGGTGAGCCCAGATTCCGCTAAATGGCTGGAAGCCATGAAATCTGAGATGGGATCCATGTATGAGAACAAAGTATGGACTTTGGTTGACTTGCCCGATGATCGGCAAGCCATTGAGAATAAATGGATCTTTAAGAAGAAGACTGACGCCGATGGTAATGTAATTGTCTACAAAGCTCGACTTGTTGCGAAAGGTTTTCGACAAGTTCAAGGGGTTGACTACGATGAGACTTTCTCACCAGTGGCGATGCTTAAGTCTGTCCGAATCATGTTAGCAATTGCCGCATTTTATGATTATGAAATTTGGCAAATGGATGTAAAAACTGCATTCTTGAATGGATTTCTAGAAGAAGAGTTGTATATGATGCAACCAGAAGGTTTTGTTGATCCAAAGGGGCTAACAAAGTGTGCAAGCTCCAGCGATCAATTTATGGTCAGTGCAAGCCTCTCGAGTTGGAATAAACGCTTTGATAGTGTGATCAAAGATATGGTTTTATCTGAGACTTTTGGAGAAGCCCAGTATTTACAAAAAAGTGAGTGGGAGCTCAGTAGCATTTCGATATTATATGTGGACGACATATTATTGATTGGAAATGATATAGAATTTCTGGATAGCATAAAAGGATACTTGAATAAAAGTTTTTCAATGAAAGACCTCGGTGAAGCTGCTTACATATTGGGCATCAAGATCTATAGAGATAGATCAAGACGCTTAATTGACTTTCACAAAGCACATACCTTGATAAAGTTTTGAAGAAGTTCAAAATGGATCAGCAAAGAAAGGTTTTTACCAGATTACAAGGTGTAAGATTGAGTCGACTCAATGCCCGACCACAGCAGAAGATAGAGAGAAATGAAAGATGTTCCCTATGCTTCAGCCATAGGCTCTATCATGTATGCAATGCTGTGTACCAGACTGACGATGCTTAGCTGTAAGCTTGGCAGGAAGGTACCAAAGTAATCCAGAGTGGATCACTGAACAGCGGTCAAGAACATCCTGAAATACCGAAAAGGACTAAGGATATGTTTCTCGTATATGGAGGTGACAAAGAGCTAGTCGTAAATGGTTACGCCGATGCAAGCTTTGACACTGATCCGGACGATTCTAAATCGCAAACCGGATACGTGTTTTTATTAAACGGTGGAGCTGTCAGTTGGTGCAGTTCTAAACAAAGCGTCGTGGCGGGATCTACATGTGAAGCGGAGTACATAGCTGCTTCGGAAGCAGCAAATGAAGGAGTCTGGATGAAAGAGTTCATTTCCGATCTAGGTGTCATACCTAGTGCATCGGGACCGATGAAGATCTTCTGTGACAATACTGGTGCAATTACTTGGCAAAGGAATCCAGATTTCACAAGAGGACCAAGCATATCAAGAGACGCTTCAATTCCATTCGGGACCAAGTCCAAGTGGGAGACATAGAGATGTGCAAAATACATACGGATCTGAATGTTGCAGACCCGTTGACTAAGCCTCTTCCACGAGCAAAACATGATCAGCACCAAGACTCACTGGGTGTTAGAATCATTACTGTGTAATCTAGATTATTGACTCTAGTGCAAGTGGGAGACTGAAGGAAATATGCCCTAGAGGCAATAATAAAGTTATTATTTATTTCCTTATACCATGATAAATGTTTATTATTCATGCTAGAATTGTATTAACCGGAAACATAATACATGTGTGAATACATAGACAAACAGATAGTCACTAGTATGCCTCTACTAGACTAGCTCATTAATCAAAGATGGTTGTGTTTCCTAACCATAGACATGTGTTGTCATTTGATTAATGGGATCACCTCATTAGGAGAATGATGTGATTGACATGACCCATTCCGTTAGCTTAGCACTTGATCGTTTAGTATATTGCTAATGCTTTCTTCATGACCTATACATGTTCCTGTAACTATGAGATTATGCAACTCCGTTTACGGAGGAACACTTTGGTACTACCAAACGTCACAACGAATCGGGTGATTATAAAGGAGTACTACAGGTGTCTCCAAAGGTACTTGTTGGATTGGCGTATTTGAGATTAGGTTTTGTCACTCCGATTGTCGGAGAGGTATCTCTGGGCCTTCTCGGTAATACACATCACATAAGCCTTGCAAGCATTACAACTAATGAGTTAGTTGTGAGATGATGTATTACGGAACGAGTAAAGAGACTTACCGTAACGAGATTGAACTAGGTATTGGATACCGACGATCGAATCTCGGGTAAGTAACATACCGATGACAAAAGGAACAACGATATCGTTATGCGGTTTGACCGATAAAGATCTTCGTAGAATATGTAGGAACCAATATGGGCATCCAGGTTCCGCTATTGGTTATTGACCGAGAATGGTTCTAGGTCATGTCTACATAGTTCTCGAACCCGTAGGGTCCGCACGCTAACGCTTCGATGACAGTTCATTATGAGTTTATAAGTTTTGATGTACGAAGGTTGTTCGAGTCCCGGATGTGATCACGGACATGACGAGGAGTCTCGAAATGGTCGAGACATAAAGATTGATATATTGGAAGCCTATGTTTGGACTTGGAAGGTTCCGATGAAAACAGGAAGTTACGGAACACGGGGTTACGGAACCCCGGGGTATATGGGCCTTGATGGGCCATAGGGAGAAGAGGAAGGGCCGGCCAGGGCAGGCCGCCCCCCCCCTCTAGTCCGAATAGGACAAGGAGAGGGGCGCCCCCCCCTCTTCCCTCCTCCAATCCTAATCCAACTAGGAAGGGGGGAGTCCTACTCGGTGGGAGTAGGACTCCTCGCGCCTTCTTGGGCTGGCCGCACCCCTTGCTCCTTTATATATGGGGCAGGGGGCACCCCAGACACAAGTTGATCTACGGATCGTTCCTTAGCCGTGTGCGGTGCCCCCTCCACCATATTCCACTTCGGTCATATCGTCATGGAGCTTAGGCGAAGCCCTGCGCCGGAGAAGTCATATCGTCGCGGAGCTTAGGCGAAGCCCGCGCCGGTGGAGCATCATCATCGTCACCACGCCGTCGTCTTGACGGAACTCATCCCCGACACTTTGCTGGATCGGTCCGGGATCGTCATCGAGCTGAACGTGTGCAGAACTCGGAGGTGCCGTGACGCTCGGTGCTTGGATCGGTCGGATCGTGAAGACGTTTACTACATCAACCGCGTTGTTATAACGCTTCGCTTCGGTCTCACGAGGGTACGTGGACAGACACTCTCCCCTCCCGTTGCTATGCCATCACCATGGTCTTGCGTGTGCGTAGGAATTTTTTTTGAAATTACTACGTTCCCCAACAATATTGTGCTTGGTATGGTTAGATCTTATGGCCGGAGGGACCGGACCCTGGAGGGCTCGGACTACCTTGGAGCCTTAGGCCCCTATTTCCTGAGGAAAACAATTACACATTTAGGGTTTCTTTCTCAAGTAGTGGTATATTTTGTAGGTGCATATTTATCAGTGTATGTGTAGTTGATTCTCTCTTAATAGTATTGTTTCCCAAATGACTCAAGTAAGTGTAAAAGCCATCATGATCCTATTTTTTTTCTTTTTGGAAATGGGAGGGGGAGTCTAACCATCCATGTTCCTCTTCCGAGTGCAGTGGCACTGTTCATAGTCGATGCACCTCTTGACCTAAACGATCCACCACCACGACCAGAGCCCTGGCTACCAGATAGGGGTTCCCCTAGAAGCTATCAATCATGTGCCATACTCTGTATCCTAAGGGGCATTAACCCCATCTATGCATTCCTCCAGGATCTGACCAAGAATGCCACGCACTTTGCAAAAAAAAAATCCTATCTTCACATATTTGACAGCCAGAAAAACCGTTTCATTCCCATTAAGGTTCAAGGGAGCAAATCGTACCAAAGGATTGGCAAACTCGGTCTTGGCACTGACATGTACATAATCTCCATATCCAAACTCCATACCTATCCAATTGTCCTACCTGATCAGCAATAGCTTGGGATCGGCAGAGATAAGAGATTATGTTTATCTGCACCCATACCCAAACACTCTCGAGCTTGCCTACATTCTGCCTTGCCTTCCTATAATACTCCTCTATCATCACAACAAGGAAAACAAATCTATACACCTTGATGAACCACTGCAACCAATCTCCTAAGAGGAATACTTGAACCACAAACAACTTGACATCAACCTCACGGATATCTGGTTCATAGGTGTACCATGTTTCTTTTTCAGAATCACTTGCGGTTTTATTCAAACTCCTATTACTAAGAATTACAATGATATCTCTTGAAGACGTATTATCCGTGGTAACAACCTAGCAACATGAACTGCTACCAAGGCTTCAACAAAGATAATGCAATTAAACGGAGTTGAGTCACAGCCATCCATAGACCTACACAAACGTGACCACCTTCAAGGGTTTCTGAAAACCCATGATTCACCCACAAGATGGGAGGTTGTGAGCATTGGGCCGCAGATGATCCCCTAGTAGTGCAGGTCATCGAACCACAAAATCTTCACCAAGATGCCAGAGAAGCATGCCGCAACCACAAGAGATCAGACAAACAAAAGCACAAGACACTAATATAAAATCATCATATCTCCATGAACGCATCAGCGAGTAGTAAAACCAAATTTCCACAAGTTCGGGCCTATGAAGGCAAGACATCTCTGGCTCTATGGCACTATCCGATAAGGGATCGTCGCAGGAGAAGAATCGGAGTAACTTGTTGTCACCGTACTGCACCCTCCGCAAGAATATCACCAATGAAGACCATAAAATAAATATTTGGACACTTCTAAACATGCTGCAAGGACCTGAGGTCTCACCGCCTAACGGCATGCGGGCCAGGCAACGGGTAAGATCACAACCGCTAGTCAATACCCCAATCGCCGACGCATTTTACTTCATTTTTCGTATGATGGTGCATATAGGTGCGGGACGGCTAACCCACTAGGCGAAGTGAGTTGTATTTTGTAGCGCGCGACATAAAAATCCCCAAAAAGCAACGCGCTTGCGAGGGAATCGAAATCGCAACCTCCCAATCATGAACACGTGCTACTAGCCACTTCAACTATTCGCTGCTAGTGAGTGATGATAAGCGCGACATATTTAAGAACACAACACAATGTCGAGATTTGAAAACACTTTTTATAGTTTCTAAAACATTTTTTGAAAATTGTGGACAATTATGAAATGTTGAAATTTTTTTGGAAAATACAAACACTTTCTGAAAATGTGAATATCTTCTAAAATTACAAACAAAACAAAATTCAAATTTTTTTAAATGATTTTTCTTAAATGGTGAACAATTTTTGAATCCCGGACCATATCTTAAAATGTGAACAGCCTTTTAAATCCCCAAAACACGAAACATGAACATTTTTTAGAAAATATGAACAATTATTGAAAACATGAAACAATTTTATTTTACTTCTTTCTGAAAGTGCTAACTTTTTTGAATATGTGAGCAATTTTAAAACGAGAACATTTTTAAACTCCAAAATAATTGAATATGAGGACATGTTTAGAAATTATCAATGTTTTTATAAATCGAAAGTTTTTTCTAAATTGCGAAAAATAGAAAAATTAAGTGAATACATGAAACAATTTAAAAACAAAAAACAATAAAAGAAGACAAACAAAAAAGAGGGGTGGCTCGCACAATGGTTAAGCTCAAAAAGTGTGTCGGCCTATCTCGCGTTGGGGGTTCACCCATGCGTTGCGTTGACAGTTCAAGGCAATGAGCGGCGAATATGGAACACCCCTATTCCGTGCGCCAATGGGGCGCTGCTATCTCGCGCGTGCGCGCTACAACGTGCATTTCAGACAGGCATGGGACATAGTTTGAGGCAAATCCGGGCCCCACCTATTGAAATTAGGGGGGATGAGATTATGGTTCACGGGAGAGAGAGAGAGAGAGAGCAGGGAGGGTCCAGCACTGTACAGGCACATATGGCTTGCTGCTTTAACGTGGATGGGCCCATCTGTCTTCAGCTTTCGCCAGTGTGAGGAAAAGGGGTCGCTCATTGCAACGCTCGCTCGCGAAGGAGCGTTTCCAGCGCCAATGCCTATTCGGCGCCTTAAGCGCCGCTGGTAGACAATTTTGTACGGAGCGCACACCCCACTATACGCCTGGTGTAATTGCGGGCCGGCCCATATACTTCCTTTTTTTATGTTCCATACTGAGGGATTTCCCGGTTTCCTGTTTAGTTTTTTCCTTGGTTTTCATTATTCCTTTTTTCTCATTTTTTTTTTGTTCTTTTTTATTTCTTGTTTAGCTTTTCTCCTTTTTTTTTATTTTTCTTTAAAGAATTTCCAAATTCTTGATGTTTTAGCATGGAAACTATTTCAAGTGTTGGGCTTTTAGCGCTGAATATTTTTCTTAACTTTTAAACAATCTGAGTGAGCTTTTTCAAAGTTTGTGAAAATTTCCAAGTGTAATGATTTTTTAAAAAAAATCATAAACATTTTTAAATTTGATGAAATTTTAGCTCTTTACTTTTGGAAAATTCGTGAAAATAATAAAACTTGGTTTTAGAATCCTTTTCAAATTATTTGAATCTGAATTTTCTTGTTTGTTAAAAATTATTAACTTTTACAAATGTCATGAATTTTTCAAATTAATTATATTTGTTTATTTTTGCCCTAATTTTTGACTAGTTTAAAAAGTGAATTATATTATTTTTACTTTTATGAATTTTTTTATAAACTCAACGGTCAATTGGTCAATCAGCCGATCAGCAAGTTATTTTTTTTTTGAGGGAACAAAAACTTTATTTATCAACTAGTTTCAGAGGAATGATTACAGAGTCATGAGGCTTAAGTAGCCACGTATGTCTACCAGTATCTAAGAGCAAAGAATATTTTGCTAAACTACCAGCTTCATGATTCCTTGATCTACTTTCTTGAATGAAATTGCACTCCTCGAAATCTTGTGCACGAATTCTGATCTCCCTTACAATAGCTTGTTGTGCATCTCCAGTGTTTGCCTTTACATCATTAATTACCTGGAGACAATCCGATGAGACCATAATCTTTTTAAGCATTAAATCATCAGCTGTGGCCAAAGCTTCCCGCACTGCTAAGGCCTCCAGAACCATCGGGTCTGAAATTCGTGCCCAGCTAACCGAAGAAGACCCTAAATATTTTCCATATTCATTTCGACCAACAGTAACAAATGATCCTCGATCTCCATGCACAGAAGTAGCTCCATCGACGTTACATTTATCGATTCTCAGAGGTGGTTGAATCCAGGGTTGTCTCGCCATCTTGGGAGGCCCGGTAGCTGATGATGTTGGAGCAAGAGCCTCAAGCTCTGCGATGAAGCGCTTGATGGACATATGTATTGACATGGGTGGCTGAAACACATGTTCGTAGATTGATTCCGACCCGCGTTCCATATCGCCTACAAAGTCACAACCATATACGTAAAAGCCACATGTGGTAAAGAGTCATGCATGGTGAACAGCCATAACTTTGCATTTTCTTCTCTGGTAATTATCATGTGCCCCACCATCTCTTCGTTTGCCCAAGCCCACACTGATCTTGAAGATGAGCAGTCAAGTAATGTGTGGCGCCATCTCTTTGATTTTTTTTAAGAAAATCATGGATTAAAATGCAAATTTCAATAACGTCCCCCAATTTCAAAAATGGGAAAAAGAAAAAGAAAACCCCACAAAGAAAGACAACAACAACAAAGCCTTTAGTCTCAAACAAGTTGAGGTAGGCTAGAGGCGGAATCCATAAGATCTCGCGACCAACTCATGGCTCTCGCACATGAGTAGCAAGTTTCCACATACCCCTGTCAATAGCTAGTTCTTTGGTGATACTCCAATCCTTCAGGTCTCTCTTAACGGACTCCTCCCATGTCAAATTTGGTCTACCCCGACCTCTCTTGACATTATCCGCATGCTTTAGTCGTCCGCTATGAACCGGAGCTTCTGAAGGCCTACGTCGAATATGTCTAAACCATCTCAGACTATGTTGGACAAGTTTGTCTTTAATGGTGAAAGAAAACTGGTAGAAAAAAAGATTAAAGTGGTTCCGGACAGGTTCTAGAACCTTCCCTTGTCTTGTGTAATATGCCTTTTGGGAAATACCTAACTAGCATATCCTTAGTCCGCACAGTACGCGCCGAACATGATATGCCTCATTTTCTCCTTCAATCTCTCAGCCTTCCAACTTCATGCTCGTCTAGCTAAAAAAAACTTCATGCTCATCCAAGCAACCCCCCTATCTCCACAATCGTGGACAACCACCGCTGGTTCTTCCCATTCTCCAACCGAGGTCTTGGATCGGGGCTTCAACCATGAGGCCATCCGCCATTTGGAATTCAAATAAATCGTCCATCAGGTTGAATTGATCAATGATTTTGTTTCGGTAAAGGGTGAATACCGGTGTCTCAAAATAAAGCATCAAGCAGATATAAACACACTGCCCAAAGTCATAAAATATTATATCTTTTTCTAAGCAAGAAAAAACAAACCCAAAGCTATCAAAACAGGGATCGACAAACTATAGCAACAACCATATCCGCGACCATCTCTTGACACCACAAGGACAATGAGATTCTTCAATAACAATGCCTTAATGAAGGGAATAACGCTCTAGATCCAGCGTCACCGCATCCAACCACCAAAGTCCAGAATATATGTTTTCATCCCGAAGAACAAGTTTGATCATTTCTGAGCAACTAGTAAGTATGCACGTGCAACGCACGTCTCAAATTTTTATCAAGTGAGTTCAAATGGTATACTATTAAAATGATCCTTGCAAAAATAAATAAAATAAATGGCAGAAAATGTTTTGATGTCACTCAAATTGTATTTTCAAAAGTGTGACATATTTGTGATCATGATTTTGAAATTAAAATAAAAACAATTATCAGTTTTTTACAAAAAGTTTTGTAAAAACTTTTAAAATCATCACATGATCATGACTAAACAAATTATTTTGTGAAATCCTTGTGATACAAGTCATGGTGATAAAAAAAATTAGACCCACGCAGCTCAATCGGACACGCCAGTTTAATAAAGAAAAGAAATCACAACGCTGCACACTCACTCCACCGCCCCGCTAGGCATATCTCCCCGCCGTTCCCCATTTTTGTGGTCGCTAGCTACCCCTCTCCACCGCGTCAAGCCGGCCCTCGCTACGCTCAGGCGCTCAGCCGTGGCCGCACCACGCCCAGCTGACTCTACCGTCAGCGTCGCGCCTGCTGCAGCTGCCGCCGCCGCCGGGCCTGCTGCAGCTGTCGCCGCCGCCAAATCTCTGCCAGCAGGATGCGGAGGCGTGGGATTCGAATTCGGTCGCCAGATCCGCTCGAGCTCTATCGGGCGACCCAGCGCAAGCGCCGTCTGAGGCGGATGCGGAGGAGTGGGATTCGTCTCCAACGGATCGGTGGCCGCGGCCATCCCGCGCCGGCGTTGACCGAGCAACGTGGGTCCCGCCGCCTCACCAGATGAGCGGTTCGGTGCTTTTCTTTCCCGGCGAGCTGCCCTGCTTGCCCCAGATGAGCGTCGGCCTGCCTAGGGGAGTAGTCGAAGAAGCGGGCGTCGCGCTCATCGCCGCCCGATCGCGAACTCCCGCTCCGTGCGCCGCCGGCAGCTGGTAAGCTCACGCGCTGCCCTCCACATCCGCCTGATGCATTAATCTAGTTCCCTGATGCAGTAATTTAGTTCCATGATGCAGTAATTTCCGCCTTTGCCTTAGTGAGTTCAGTAATTCAGTTGTGCTTTTTTTCTTGTTTTGTTTTTTGACAGCATTTTAGTTTGACAGATGTTGTCACTACGACTGATTAAACAGACCAAAAGTATTGCTACCTACTGAATAAAAGCTTCACTAATGCGTGACCGCAATTGAATGCGCACAATCTCCCTTTTAACCCAAGCCAACCGAAGAGCATCTGTAGAGAAGGATAAAAAAACTTCCCTATTCTTCTTACTTTTGAAGATATCTGCTGCCACAAAAGTATCACCTACTTGCAGACCTTGTAACTTTTCGATTGTTGTGATACACTTGGTAATGCTGCATGGATCATCCGTCATCTTCTCCTCAATTGCAGCAAGCCGATCAATTTCTTCCCGCTTCAGTTTTAGGTATTGCTCAAGGAACACATCGTCATGGCCACATTTCTTGGTTTCTCTATGATGTGCTCCATGTATCTCTGAAAATATTTGTGTGGGTCTTGGTGGGGCCTGCATATATTGCATAGGTGTAGATGAATGTGGGAGAGAATCCAAATTGCCTTCCTTGCTTAGTTTAGACTCGGCCAAAAAACGGAGAGTGTTGACAACCTAATGCAGAACCTAATAAGTTTCTCTTTTATATAAGGGAAAGAGCATTGATGGGATGGTCATGGAAGATGAGGTCAAGAAGGTGCAGGATGAACGTTGATGGGATGCTCAGGGAAGATGAGGCCAAGGTGGATACGCCCATGATGCATGGATGCATGTATGAATTATACTTGCACAAACATACCGTGACAAGTATCTCATGCCAAGCTTTAGTTTTGCTAAGAGATCTTGTTGCTCGTATGAATTTTCTTTCTGATATAGTCGCACCACTAATTTATCGTGAGTAGTAATTGTGCCACTGAAATCTACAGCTGCACCAATCTTTGGTCAACGATGAAAATGGACTCCACGATTTCAGTGATGTTTCTACATAAGAAATTTGGAATGCTAACAAGAGAAGATAAACATGCGCATAGCAATTAAAGTGATTTTGTTCCTGTCATCTTATATTTAAACAGGTTGCTAATTTTTGATGGTTTGCTACTGTAGTTAACATGATGGATGAATAGTGCTTTCTGTTGTTTGAAGAATGTGAGTTTGACATCATAGGTTTCATTTTGTGAAGAAAACATCAAGGTGAGTTTCACACTTACATTTTATTATTATTGCTGCTCATGTGGTCAGAAAACTTTGCAATGACAAGATAGATGCTAGTATTTTCTGCCAGCTTAAATTTGCAATATCATGTCTGCTGCTGTGCTTTGTTTGCAATATTTCATTATTTGTGACTATGATTCCAGCCAGCTTAAATTTTGCTGGTAAAGCCAAATTCTGTCCTGGACGTATGTGTAATATAGTAGTAATAACACTCTGATGGGGAACATTGCAGAAAATTAAAATCTTCCTACGGTTTCACCAAGATCTATCTATGAGTTCATCTAAGCAACGAGTCAAGAGAGAGTTTGCATCTACATACCACTTGTAGATCGAGTGCGGAAGCGCTCGAGGGAGTGGTGATGATGGAGTCGCCCCAACGTGATTCCGATCACCGATGACCAAGCGCTGAAAGGACAGCACCTCCGTGTTCAACACACGACGGGACGATGGCGTCTCCTCCGTCTTGATCCAGCAAGGATGAAGGAGAGGTTGAGGAAGACAACTCCAATGGCAGCACGACGGCGTGGTGCAGTTGGTACGGCAGTTCTCCGACAGGGCTTCGCCAAGCTCGCACGGAGAAAGAGAGGTGTTGGGAGGGAGGCTGCGCTTCAATCTGTTCAGAGCCTCCCTCACCCCTCTATTTATAGGAGGAGAGGGCAAGGGGGGGCCATCTAGGGGAAACCCTAGATGGGGCGGCGGCCAAAGGGGAGGAGGAGAGGGGTGGCTTGCCCCCCAAGCTAGGGGGGCGCCCCCTTTAGGGTTTCCCCTCCCCAAGCCCTAGCCGCATGGGCCTAGGTGGGGAGGCGCGCCCAGCCCACCAGGGCTGGCTCCTCTCCACTCAGCCCATGTGGCCCCCCGGAGGGGTGGCCCCTCCCGTGGACCTCCGAACCTCCCGGTGGCCCCGTACATTACCGTATACCCCAAACTTTCTCGTAGTCCGCTTAACCACTTTCCATATATAATCTTTACCTCCGACCATTCCGAACTCCTCGTGACGTCCGGGATCTCATCCGGACTCAACAACATTCGGTAATCACATACTTGTCTTCCTAATAACCCTAGCGCCACCGAACCTTATGTGTAGACCCTACGGGTTCGGGAGACATGCGCATATGACCGAGACGCTCTCCGGTCAATAACCAACAGCGGATCTGGATACCCATGTTGGCTCCTACATGCTCCTCGATGTTGTCATCGGATGAACCACGATGTCGAGGGTTCAAGCAACCCCGTATGCTATTCCCTTTGTCGACGGTATGTTACTTGCCCAAGACTCGATCGTCGGTATCCCAATACCTCGCTCAGATATCGTTACGGCAAGTCACTTTACTGCATCAGAATGCATGATCCCGTGACCGCACACTTGGTCACTTTGAGCTCATTATGATGATGCACTACCGAGTGGGCCCAGTGATACCTCTCCTTCATACGGAGTGACAAACCTCGTCTCGATCCGTGTCAACCCAATGACACTTTTCGAGATACCTGTAATGCACCTTTATAGTCACCCAGATTACGCTGTGGACGTTTGGTACACCCAAAGCACTCCTACGGTATCCGGGAGTTACACGATCTCACGGTCTAAGGAAGAGATACTTGACATTGGAAAAGCTCTAGCAAAACGAACTACACGATCTTTGTGCTATGCTTAGATTGGGTCTTGTCCATCACGTTATTCTCCTAATGACGTGATCCCGTTGTCAATGACATCTGATGTCCATAGTCAGAAACCGTGACTATCTGCTGACCAACGAGCTAGTCTACTAGAGGCTTACTAGGACATATTGTAGTCTATGTATTCACACGTGTATTATGATTTCGGATAATACAGCTTATAGCATGAATAAAAGACAATTATCATGAACAAGGAAATATAATAATAATGCTTTTATTATTGCCTCTAGGGCATATTTCCAACAGTCTCCCACTTGCACTAGAGTCAATAATCTAGTTACATTGTGATGAATCGAACACCCATAGAGTTCTCGGTGTTGATCATGTTTTGCCCATGAGAGAGGTTTAGTCAACGGATCTGCGACATTCAGATCCGTGTGCACTTTACAAATTTCTATGTCTCCATCTTGAACATTTTACGGATGGAGTTGAAGCGACGCTTGATGTGCCTGGTCTTCTTGTGAAACCCGGCTCCTTGGCAAGGGCAATAGCTCGGTGTTGTCACGAAGAGTTTGATCGGCCCCACGCATTGGGTATGACTCCTAGGTCGGTGATGAACTCCTTCACCCAAATTGCTTCATGTG